>WTXI01000063.1:0-190535 GCA_022376515.1 Lactifluus volemus | reverse complement strand
GAGGCGAATACCACTTCTAAGAGCTAAAATGGCACAGACTGTCACGCTTGACCACAGCTGTGGCCAGAAACTTGAATCATAGAACATGAAGATTCCCCGATAAATCTGGGAGACTATTCTATTCTGTGAGACAATGTGTGAACATAGTTCAACGACTTGATGAATGTGTTGCAGGTGAACGTACGCCCGAAGGCGCACAGGTAGGTTATGAGTGACTAGTATTATTTATTTTTTCTCGGTGATTTGTGTGCCTTTAAATATATCTCTGCAGTACTTGTTAAGGTAAAATTCGAGCTATTCGGGCATGGGGCCATGAAGGCTGTGGGTTTACACCGAGCCCGAGGCGTAAAGTTCGGCTAATCGCCACATCTCACTGCGACGGCTCACTTGAGCCAGACTGAAAAGATAGCCAGACCCGGACCCTCGGGTCCTAGAACACATGTCATTAGAGCGAGGAACAACATGGTCACAAGGCCAACCGCTGCGCCGCACAGTTTAGTGATGGTCCATTCTTCATGAACTGACGCTCTTCAAGTTGGCAATAGCCACTGCCGCCTCGTCTCCATGGGCGCGTCGACAGTCCGCTGTTTATCCGGCACTCAGAGGTCATCGATCACCGTGGTTGCCCCGAGCGCACACCAGCATCGAAAGTAGCCGCTCGCATGGTAGCTCGTGGGTGGGTGAGGTAGGTTATTCTGACTCGTAAATGTACAACGTCTATGCACTGCGTCATCATTAGCGCATTGCGGTCCAGCACTTTGATTCAGTGAGGGCGTTACCAGAGGCCGTGATTTAGTGGCTACGCTCGACCGTCTCTTTTACTGTCCGCACTCCGAGGGGCGCGAGCTGCGAGCAAGTTCGAGGGAGTCAGATAGATGAGGAAAGTGTGCTATAGCTCGCTCACCCTTACAGTGTAGTTCCGAGTCAAGTACATCTCAGACCTATAACTATTTAGAGTAGTTGTCCTAGTGGAGTATATAGTACGGTCATTCAACACGGGAGCTGTACAACTCCACACCAAGCTCGAGGCGTGAGGGTAGAAATGTCGATGGTCTTGTGGCATACAGTACAAGGCTGAAGTGCATGTTTCCTGGCACAGCGACTAGGCTAGCCCTACATTCTAACAACTAGCGGATGGCGGAACGACGAAGAATAAGGACATATGTTAATTAGTAACTGCGTCAACAGGCCTTTATTATAGTAGTACTCGTACAAGTTGTTACAGGACGAAACGATTACAGAACCATGAGAATAATACACAGGCCCGCCACAACTACAGAAATGCCTCTCGCTACAACGCAGCAGCAGCAGCAGAAAGAACATCCGTGATAATCTCCTTCATCTTGTTAAATCCTTCCGGCGATAGAATGTCGATATCCCATGCGCCTTCTAAAAAATGTCGTGGCAGGATGCGGCTGGGGCTGGGGCGAGGCACAAAGTCGGGTTCAATGGTCTCTGTAGCGACGGTTCCACAATAAACGCGAAGGGACGTGCCGAGCAAGCTCAAGCCCCACAAACGAGGAAGAGGACAGTCGCCAAGCATTGCGTCATACCGACGACGAATATGGTCGTCCGCACTATGACGAAGGTCAGCCTTGTGGGCCCATGCATCGTCCTTGATTTCGGCAATGAGCACTGGATGACGATTCGCATCAAAAACGACCAGGAAGACGACGAAGTCGACTGTGTCACGCAGGGTGAGATCACTGTGAGGGCTTTGCGGCGCAACGAAGTACTGGAAAGAGTCGCCGAAACAGTAATTCAGCAGTTTGTCATAAGGCCCATAGTAGCGGTTTTCCAATGGCTCGCGCTGCGGGCGACAGATGTCGAAGATGGTGCGCAAGCCCTGAGGCCAGGCGGTGTCTGTGGAGAAGGGCATTCTACGTCCCATGAATGTTTGTGACTATATATAAGACCTAAGGGTCTTAAGAGCCTACACGGTAGTTGTACACAGCGGTGCTTGAGAGCTTTATGTGTGACAAAGTCCTCCATGGACGAGCACGTTCAATCGGCGATGCGCTGTGATGACTAAGAAATGACTAATGACACCTGGGAGCTCACTTTTAAAAACTGCTAGCCCTACATTCTAACAACTAGCGGATGGCAGAACGACGAAGAATAAGGATAATTAGTAAGTTAGCTACGTGTTTGTCTTGCTCGTTTCAACGTGAGCACAGGATGTGCTGTCAGCATGATTTTGTCTATTGTCATCGCGACCTCCGCTCCAATCTCCATCCCGGACCCTACTCCTTCCAAGAGTCCAAATAAACCAAGGTTCGTGATGTACACCTCTTGTGTGCACAGCCCGCGAAAGACATCCTGTCGTGGGAGGGCAGTCACCCGCCCGATCATGGTCCCGACAGGGTTATGAGTGTCACCTTCGTTTCTCTGCATCCACCGCTTGACAAAATTGAGAACCCACCACCTATTGTGGTGTCTCTCCACCCATTCCCACCTTTTTTCCATTCCTTCAATATACTCAAAGGTGGTCTGCATTTCCTCGCTACTAAAAAGTGGTTCTTTGTGAAGCAGCGCGTGTTTGATTTGCCAGTGAGTGACAAGGTCTCCATAGCGGCGCAGCGGCGATGTTGCTCTTGTATACCCTTCGCCTTTCGCCAACCCCAGGGTCCAATGCCCTGCGGGCTCCAACGTATACCGAGCCGATGGGAATTGTATCCCCTGGCGCCGTACTTCAAAAAAGTCCACCCAACCGTCCTGGTCCCGTGCCTTAAGTAGATCGGCAAATACCTCATCACTTGCCAGCGGGGCGCCCATGGACCGTCGTGCGAGCGGGACACCACGGTCGTGTCCGAAACGCGACGCAACACGATTCGCGACCAATGCAGCCTCGGAAATAATCTGACGCGAGCCCGAAAGAAGTGGGTATTGGACTGCATAGGAGACTTCTGGGTCCCCGCGAAACAATCCAGGCTGCATAGAGTCGACCGTGCCAAGAGGAAGCGGTTTAGGAGAAACCGTCAGTTCGGGAAATCCTAAAGAGTAGGAGAAGGTAGAAGCGCTAAGTCGACGAGTTGTCATGCGCTTGGAGAAAAGGTCGAGTAAATGAAAATTCTCCATATCCATCGGAGATAGGTTCAGCGGAGAGGGATCCGGCTCTGTAGGCCGACCAAATGGGTAAGTCGTCCTAGGAGGATTGAATGACATGGCCATGTCAACATCGTCGTATTTCAGTGTGCGGACATTCCGAACGATACCCGCGCGGACATTGTAATCAACGATATCACCGTTCGAATCGACCTTGGCGCTGAAAGTCAGGACATTTTCGGCCGCGCCATTCGTTGCGGAGTTGCCCAAACTAAGCTTTCCGTTCACGAGGGATTCTGGGAGCAGAGGTCGTGAACTATGGTGGAAGTAGAGGGATTGTACGGCATGGCGAGCACGACGGGCCAATGAATGCGTGGGCGGTAGAATGGCAGTCGGGTCTGCAACATGGATGTGGACCCAAAGGTTGGAGGGGTCAATCGTGTCACGCTCAATGGATATGCCATCGTCAAGTTCCTGGGCCCCGTGCCCATCGATAGTATAGACAGGGAGTCGGCCAAAGTCATGCCGGATGGACTCCAAGGGATCAGAGGGGTAGAGTCCGTCACGGCTGAGAACAGGGGAAGTTGCAGCTGACTTGTAAACCGACGTGGGCCGCGCCAGAGGTACAGGGTCTGAAACGGTGGACATTGGCTGTACCTCCCTGAGCGATGTGATGTCCTGCCACGGAGCGAGCACACCAATGTCAACAAGGAATAGGTGCACTTGTTCCGGGCCAATATCACCATCATACAAACGCAGAGTCTTTATCATGTTGGAAACGAGGGCAGTGTAGGGGTTTCCCTGGACTGAGCGTATCTGGACTAGGGAATCCATTAAAAAACGGATGAATAATTGATCGTCTTCGGTAAAATCCAAGTCCGCTACGGGTTTATAGGACGGTGACCGGTTCTTCGAAGCTTGAGACCTTCCCCGCAACTTGGCGATTATTTCCTTGGCCCGCATCATAAATTGTCTGACACGAGTGTTGTCGGTATGGACCAGATGGCAGACCCGGTTGAAACGTTCGACGTGGGCGCGCGGTCTCACGAAAAATCGTTGAGACGACAGGAAGTTGAGGTTGTCTACGAGAAACATTTTTGAATGCTTCATCAAATGGGAGTACACTGCGTGCAGAACTTGGCGGTCCAGATGCTTTACATTCAGTAGCCGAGCCGCTTCCGTGACAGTGACAGCGGCCCAAGCTTCGACATCAGGGGCGCTGACCCATGGGTGCACCCTATTAAATCGAGTGGCAATCCCGTTGTAGATATCTTCAGTCCTTTTGCTGAACACGCGTAACTTCTCCGCAATGGATACACGCGCCATGAGCTCTTTGGTATTTTCCGGGTTTTCTTCGGAGCCACAGCGTTCGATATGGAAAATATCGATAAATTTTGGGACGGCGTAGAAGATATCGTGAGCGAGATGGGTTATTATATGTCCATCGACCAGGAGCGTTTGGACTACGTTCTGTCCTTCGCCAGGAGCCTCTCGAAGTATGACCCCAATAAGAGGAAAGCTTCCCCTGATAAAACGGGTTTTACTTATAGCATCTCGTGAAAAATCAAAGTAGGCTCACCAGCGAACCTCCACCAGCGCACCAGGGCCCAGACCCGATGGCAGCTGAGACACGCCCTCCAGATGCGCCATGATGGGTCGAACAGCACCCTCCTTCGTAGTGGCAGGTAGACATTGTTCTTCTAGGATAGAGTTGACAAGTTTCAGCTCAACTGCACGACGTTCTTTAGGTGGAACAATTTTAGCTCTGTGGGATCTGGCACTTTTCAATAGTAACCGGGCAGCCTCTTGCCACTCGCTTTTAGGTGTTTTAATTGAAGATGTTGACCACGTCCGGAACTGACTTGGTACCAAAGATGGTGGATAGGAGGGAGGGATTGAAGAAGGAACAAGCCTCCCTCGAACTCGAGCACGATGCATACGCTTGTAGTAAGTTACGGGATGAAAGCGGAAAACTGCTCCGACTCGTCACGCGACTTTACGGTAAATTTTCCCAAAAACAGAGACAGTACAATCATGTCGAATTACGACTATGTTTAAGCGCGTAGACAGACGACACAGACGCCAAGAGCAAGCAGAAAGGCTCGGCCTCGACGAGGATGAGAAGGACATCTTGGGACTACACGACACTGACTCGTCCGAATCCGAATCTGATTCGTCCGACTCGGCCTCGGCCTCCTCATCTTCGACATCTTTGGTAGGGCGTGGAGGACACAAACGGAAGAGAAGAGGTTCTTTACGTTCATATGACGAAGAGGAGAGCGAGAATGGGGAACTCGTTACAGGAGACGAAGAGGATGAGGATGACGGCGATAGCATCCATGGGACCGGTCCTTCTCTGACGATTGCTTCTGCCCTCCAAGATCCCATTCGACTCATCTACCAACATCCCGAAGCATGGGCTTGCGCTTTCTGTCCAAACAAGATCCTGAAGCATACAGCCATGGTTAAAGTTCACGAAGCTTCACGAGCACGTACGCTACAAATACAAAGTGATCATCGTGCTAATCAGTTCCTCACAGATTCACCGGCAGCGTTTAAAACGCTTACAAGAGCTCGCAAGGGACTTCAATCCAAATGATGACATTCAAAAGTTACTCGTTAGATCAACGACAAAAACCCAGCCCAAGCGGGAGGGAACGACTTTGTCGCGCAGGGCTGAACTTCGGGTGCGTCCAAACGATGTTTTAAATTTGTTTTACTCGGCTAAGCCATCTGCGAACATATCAGAAAGCCAAACAAGAGAAATTGAAGGAGAGACGCAAGAAGATTAAGGAAAAGAAGGCGGCAAAAACAACAGAAAAAGAGGCTATTTCAGTATCTGCCTTTGATGTAAATGAAGCAGCGCGCCCTCTAAAGCGTGTCAAGATTCCCTCGAACTCAGCACGGGAATCAAGAGCTCATAGAACTTCCCCACATGCGACGAAGGCGGGTCTCGAACAAACAAATTGGCTCGGAAGAGTAGCGAAGTCATGAAATGCCACGTACCTGGAAAGAGCAAGCGGAAGCCCCGGACGGACGAGGACGCTGTACCTGCTTAGATGTTGATCCCGAGTCGATCTTATTATGTCGTACGATAGTCATTGCTCGGCAAGGCAATCCATCAGAATTTGACGGAGAATATACGATATGGGTGAGTAGAATACGACCAAGCAACCGCAAGGTTCTAGTCTATTCCAACAATGCTTGCAACATACTATTTGTCACTGGTAAGAGTAGCCACTGGCACGCATGGTTCCATTGCTTGCATGGGTATATTTCTAACGTACTGATGACCAGGTATATCCTGCGCTCTGCCCCGAGCAGCCATAAAAACCGTGACCTGCGCCTCTTCATAAAAGTTGACCAGCGTAATGGTAGCTGTCGGTTTGGGGGTTTTTTTTTTTTTGAAAGTGTCGGTTTGGGTTTGTACGTGCATTATCATGGGCATTGGTGCATGGAGCATACGTAAATCAAAGGACGTTGGCGTCGTCATGCTGGAAGCGCCTGAGTTGTGAACACGTAGATGGCTCACGAGAGCCAATATGCGTGCTACCAGTCACATACATTCCTCAAAGATAGAGAAGAATGGCATAATGATCCTCAGTAAGAATGGAAGTATGAGTAGTCGCGTATCCTCAAGGCAAAACCAAAACCAGAGAGATGCGACGCCAGCTTACAAGCACATGCTATATAGAGCGGTGATACATACCCTAATAACACTACAGCAAAAATCCAGTAGTCCATTTGTCTGACGCTATGTGGAATGAAGTAGACGCTCTGTTGCATCGAGAACCTGAATGCACGTGAGACAACAATATGGGTCAAGTCTGGGGTAGCGTCACCTGTTGAATATCAGGTCGCTCCTGAGGGTTGATTTTCAACATAGTGTCAATAAGCGTCTTCAGTCCCTGGGAACAATTTGACGCTGGATGTTTGTACTGCGCGTTGAGCACAGCCATGGCGATTGAACCACCTTGTTCTGTTGTTTGCGTATTCTCGAAGGGGGAGCGCAGATGTACGAGAGCGAACAAGACGCAGCCCAACGACTATACAATGCGGAACGCATGAGAGGGAGAAGTTTCGAGGAACAGGCAACGTACCCAGATGTCTACTTTCTCATCAAGAGTCGTTCCTGTTTTGACATCGAATAGTTCGGGGGCGCGGTATGCCATGGTGCTGTGTTCAGCAGCGATGTCCTGCTGTAACAAGGCTTGCGAACGATCCTCGATTGGTATCCGTGCTTTCATGCAACTACCGAAGTCCATCAGGATCGGTGTCACGTCGTCGTCCGCGATCATGATGTTCCTACTCACCCCGTAACTACGGTGTCAACTGACAGGTAAGTAGGCTACTTACCCTGGCTTTAGGTCACGATGGGCATAAGGAACAAGCTCGCCTGAGCCATCATCTTGTTCATCGTCAAAGATAACATCACCGTCATCAAAGTGGGAGGCACTCCTTGTTACAAGGGGTACACTTGCAGCATCAATCGTGCTGGGCCCAGATTCATACGAGTACCCGCCTTCTGCATCGCCCTCCGGGTGGGGGAACATTTCGTTTTCTTCATGACCATCACCCATCGCTGGACCTGGAGGGACCTGATTCGACGAAGAACTGGAAGATGGTTTCGGAGAGCGGTAGGTGTGCATGGCACGGACAGCTTCACAAGTCCCCTTGAAAAAGCGTAAAATGCGTCGCTCAGGAAAACGTTCGCCTGTTTGTGTGTATGTATTTATCGCATCTTGTAAATTTCCGCGCTGCACAGCAAGTCAGAACAAGGCGAAGATGAAACGCGACGCGAAAGAGTGGACCTTGTAGATCGGGAGGAAGAGATAGACAATTTTGCCCTCGTCATCTGAATCCTGCAGCACCGCTGAATCCTGCAGGGGGTCAGACCTAGTGGTCATGGAGATGCATCCTACGCACGTATAATCGAATGATATTAGGGTGTCTGAAATACGGATGGGTAACTGGCACAGTTGAATGAGAATTGAAGACGTACTTGAATCTTCGGTATGCTGAGACTTCGCGCATAACTGCTTCAACACCTTCAGCACCAGTCGGACATCGGATTTTTTTCAGGGCAAACTCTTTCTGAGTTAACGCGCTCTGCGTCAGCCGGTTTGAGACCACGTAGCTGTGCGACAACACGCTCACCCCGCTAATCTCGTCCTGCGCAAGGTAGACGAAAGAAAATCCCCCTTCTCCTAGGACTTTTACGATCTTAACTGGTAAATTCGTTCAATTTTCTGGTTTCAATTAGGCATGACGGAGATACGCACACATCCGACCATTGATTTTGAGTCTGTTTTCTGGCCGACACAAACAACCAGAGACAGCAGAAATTAGATCACTTGCGTGGTACTTGATATTTTCGAATGCATGATGAAGTGATGGAGGTAACGAGTCCATGACTAGTAATGTGTAAGAGAAGGTGTAACAATTCGAGTCCAAGGGTGGTAACGACACCACCACGTGACCTATGGCTTGAGCGCATAGCAGTCACGAAAATGGCTGCGCCACACACTCTTTTGACCCGCATTGCTGAATCGAATCAGAGTATGTAGCTACAACTATTACGACTAGATGCACCATAAGGATGCAACGCGTGTGATTTTACAGTATTGGGCTAACCATTGCAAACGTCGTATAATAGTATTCTGGCAGTCTGTGGTGTACGTCTTGTTGTGTGTACTCAAGGTAGCCTGAGGTCAATACCCCATGTAGAGATCTGAGACTGACATAACGTCGCAACACAAAACTGCCCAAAAAAAATCCAACAACCCAGATATCTCCGTGCTCCATGTTCACTATGACATTTTTGGAATTGACTGAAGGATCTACCATGACTGAGAAAGGTAGACATGCTGGGTCTTGGTACAGGTCGGGGTCAGGCGTCTCGAAGAGAACGTTGTACGTACTGAACACCTACCAACATAACGGTTGTTGTCATGCGGGTCTCTGCAACTTCCCCGACGATTTTGCATGATCCATCCCAAGCCCAATTCGAGGCCATGTCGGAGCTGCCTTCCGAATCAACATCGTTTCCAGTGGCGAATCCTACACGCTCCTTTTGGACCGACGCCACACCTGGCGTCAACCGCCTCGCTCGTGCAGGTAGCACCGGTCCTCTCACGGTTGATGCGGACATCTGTATTATTGGGTCGGGTATTACGGGCGTTTCGGTCGCGTACCATCTTTCCAAGTTGTTTGGGGACGATACATCACAGGGCAAGCTGAGCATCGTTATTCTGGAGGCGCGGGATTTCTGTTAGCACCTCTTGCTATGTGTTTCTCTTCTGAACGCTGATATTCCTTCACCACACAGGCTCTGGCGCAACAGGTAACTTTTCATCACCTAAAATTACCGCCTATGACATGTTCTCATCTTTCAGGTCGCAATGGTGGACACCTGACGGCCCATAATTTTCTGGGTTTCCAGAAAGACGTCGATGAATGGGGCATCTTTGAAGCTATCAAGGCTGTGCACATAGAGTCGCACGTCGTCGATGCAATTGCCTCTATAGTGAAGGGTGATGGGATAGAGAACGAGGTTGACCTAGTCGAAGGGGTACGCACAGTGCTATTCTTTACAAAGGAGGAGCAAGCGGAGGCATACGACGAGTACGAAGCCGCAAAGGCGGCAGGAATGAACGTGTCCTCTGTGGAGTGGCTCACCGAGAGCGAAGTCGAGGAGGTACGTCGGTCACTTCCACCATTTGTGTCCCCTCACAAGATGGCTACGGCAGACATATGGAGCCCGCTATCCAGCGGTACGCATCCCGGGAAATACGATATGGCCTCTTAAGCTTGTCACCCACTTGTTCGAACTCGCGCAGAACGCCTCACCCACAGTTTCCTTGAAGCTGCACACGCACACGCAAGTGTCGGTGGTCGAACCAGTCACGGAGGGCGGCGATGGGCGGCGATGGAAAGTTGAGACGCCTCGAGGTTCGGTGCGATGCACGCATGTTGTATATGCGACGAACGCATATACACCCGCTCTACTCCCGCAATTCTCTGGTCGCACCGCCATCGTACCAACCCGCGGGCAGGCCATCGCAATCCGCGCTGCGGTACCAGCACGCGAGCTCACGTTGTCTGCTTTTACGGCCAATTACCAGTTGGAGTACTGGTTTGTACGTCCCGGTTCAGCGCCCAAGGAGCACCCGCTTGTCATCCTCGGTGGCGCGCGCCATACCGAAGGCAGTTTTCATGGTGCTACGACTGACGATTCTATTGTGGACCCAGCCGTTGGGAGACGGCTGAGGGAGTTCCTTCCGGAGGTGTTCCCCGGGAAATTTGAGAAAGGCGCAGAGCCGGAGATGGAATGGGTACGTCCTTATAAGTACTTGCCAGTGGTAGTCATTCCTTTTTCTTTTCTCATTCTCGACCAGACAGGCATCATGGGCTATACCAAACTTGGAGATCCGTTTGTGCGTCCCTGTTTGGTATTCTGGATCCTCGCTTAGCTGCATCTCCTTGACCATAGGTTGGGCCCGTACTGGACAAATTCGAACTTGGGGGTGTACCATTAGAGGGCCAGTACGTCGCCGCTGGGTTCTCAGGTCACGGCATGCCGCGTGCTTTTGGCTGGTTCGTGCTCTCTCCTCTCCTCTCCCTGTTAACAACGATGACCAGAGACTTCAGCGCGGACATCGTGGCGCGGATGATCGCATCCAAGATTACAGGCCAAGAATGGGAGATACCGCCGTGGTTTCCATCGCATTATCTCACAAGCCTGGAACATTCCCAACATGTACAGCATAGCCACCAGGCCTAGTAGCGGGCTGTGTGGAACTTTTCTCTGCAAATTCGGAATTAACCCATTTAAAACTTCCGCGTACTGCATGGACAATGTACTAACTAATTGATCCAAAGACAATTGAATGTCCAGACCACCTTTACCTCTTGATAGCAAGCGGCCCGTGGTGTAATCTACCTAGCTCAGGTTGTCATGACCATGTCTCATTGCAAGTCAGCCACGTCGTGAGCTTTGTGAAGGATCACTCTTCAAGCCCAGTCGTAGGAAAGGGGTAGCCACTTTCACTACACTGAGCTGTCAAATGTCTCGGGTCTTGCGGAGGACCGTACAACATCCAGACGGGCCAGCACATTTTAATCAGGTGAGGGCTTAAATCAGACGGGGTTGGAATGCCAAAATTTGTTGACTGGGCTACTAGTATCTTTGAGAGCCTAGTTGGGACGTGGGATTTTCTCGTGCCCGAAGGAACACGCCTTGCCTAGACTCGGCCTTTACAATGGCGAACGACTAGCAATTCGAGCTGCGGTTCCTATCCAAAGTGTCTCACCACCCGTGGGTCACTATCGCAAGTCAATTGCACTATGGTGGACCCGCGCCCGGATCAATAATGACTCTACCAGGTCGAATCATTATTGATCCGGGCGCGGGTCGACCTATTGTCAAAATGTCACTGGTACCCCGTTTCTCTACCAATCGACCCAGCTGTCGTAACAGGAGCTCCAATCCACGTCACTGCCAAATTTTACCCGACCTTCCGCCTCAAATCAATGGCGGATTTTGGGAATTGGAATTTCCCCGCACCGAACAGATTGTTTAAGGCTTCTATTTGTTAGTACCGTAGGTGTCTCGCTAGGGCGGCGTCTAACCATGTCGCCGCCACTGGCACAATCCTTGGGCATCATTTTACTAGATAAAGTGCGACAACGTGACAGCATCTTTCTTGTCTTCCGTATTGTTCACGCTTCGATACAAACTACATGTGCAGCACAAAGACACCACCGAAACCCGTCAGTATGAGAATGTGTGCATCGTGTTGTAAATAGAAGGCAGAGGTGCGAGCACCCGGAGACATCAAGAGTCGTCTCAGACGGATGGAGAAGGCGAACCACGTGACCCAGATCGCGGGGGCCCCAACCTTATAGTATATACTGTATGGATCCTCGCATCAATGTCATCTACCCCAAGGCTCTACTGACGAGGCGTCATCCTTGTCCTCTTGACGACGCGTTATTCCCCTGAACCGTCGCCCGCCAGGTCCTCGATTCATCATCCAACTCTTCATCATCATGCACGATCAAGCTCAATCAAAGACGAAACACGCATTTAGTATATTAGAGAAGGGTGAGAGCAACAGCAGCAGCGGTAGTTCACGTTCGTGGGATGCGCAAGAGTACCGCATCCCCCTAAGCACTGGGACCCTCGACTTCCCGGACCTGGACAAGACTGGCCCACCCCCATTCATGGATGCCGACAGTCATTCACCCGTGTTCATGGGCTCGGCGTTTATGCAATCTTCCGTGCACCCGTGCAAGATTGGACCGCACCTCGAGCCGCCCTCGGCCTGTCGTGTGCCGTACGGAGGTCACGAGTATGCACACCACGGCAGATACGATTTGCTCCCCTTCATGCGGGACCGTATGGAGTTCGTCCCAACTTCGCATGGACGCATACCCCTAGGCAGGCAGCCGGTCAAAGGCGGGTTTGAGTGTGCGGGTCAAGAGCTCTATCATGCAGCTGCTGTGGTTCACGGGATTAAAATTCCTGGAAAGACCGGCATTCATTTGGTATGTGGGTCATCCCACCTTGGGATTTTTTGCCATTTGAAAAACGGGATAATAGTTCATGTTCTTTTCAGGGCGGTTGCAATGTCGGCTATGGGGGTAAAGAACATCAAATAAAAGAGGACTATGAAATACTGTACGTTCAACCAGCATTTAGTCTTTGACAATCCGTGACCAACGCACGCAGGTGCTGGAAGCTCTAGACGAAAACTGCTGCGCGAACAAGCGATCGCTCTGATTAGTCTTGGTCTGACTATATGGTTCATGATAGGTCGTCATATCTCATAGGTGATGATCCGTGAATTGGTCTTAGGAATATTGTTTGCTTCACCGCAAAGCCCGAATTACTTACGGGTGATTACGTGTGCCCAATTGAAGGCTCTGTACCAATTGGGGTCACGGTCGCCTCGAGGGGTACAGCAGGCGATGCACGCACTGGCAAGGTGGTCAGAATTATTCGTGACGTTCATGCTAAGCTCCTTCAAGTCGGATCGAAAAGTAGTGGGTTCGCATCGACGATCCATGGCTTATGCGAATGCGAACTGGTCTCGGTCTCCCGGTAATTGAATTGATGCTTCCCAAACCTTGTCAAGGATGTTATGGGGGAGAAACTTGGGTAGCATCGCTCAGCCCTCTGGTGAGACCTTGCAAGCGACATTCCGAATCCCGACGTGACAGGGGTGTAATACTGAGGCCGTAAGCGCTTCGCGACGACAACTTCGCAGTTGACCAGATGGTGCAACTCGAGATCTATGCGGCAGCTGCCAATTCACCATCGAGTGATCTGGGCGTGTACTGGTACCCCGTTTCTCCACCACTCGACCCAGCGGTCGTAACAGGAGCTCCAATCCACGTCACTGCCAAATTTTACCCGACCTATCAATGGCGGATTTTGGGAATTGGAATTTCCCCGCGCCGAACAAATTAGTTAAGAATTCTATTTGTTAGTACCGTAGGTGTCTCGCTAGTGGCGGCGTCTAGCCATGTCGCCGCCCCTGGCACAATCCTTGGGCATCATTTCACTAGATGAAGCGCGACAACGTGACAGCATCTTTCTTGTCTTCCGTATTGTTCACGCCTCGATACAAACTACATGTGCAGCACAAAGACACCACCGAAACCCGTCAGTATGAGAATGTGTGCATCGTGTCGTAAATAGAAGGCAGAGGTGCGAGCACCCCGAGACATCAAAGTCTGGGCTGGGCTCGTTATAATGATTATGAGGGCGATGTGTCATTATATCAAATTTTATCATTATAATATGTAATAATGCCATTTCCGAAATTTACGACATGAGCCGAGATTGAGAATCCGAAGAGTTACTTATTTCCATGCATGATACAGAGAATTTGCGTGTACAGGAAGTATGAACGATTGTCGAGTCAAGCTCAATTCGTGCATGTAAAAAATCCATGTAGTCTAGTGTCCGGGCTTACAGTTTCGCACAGTGTGCTAAACATTGGGAAACAATTACATGCGCTGGGAACGGCGTGACATACACCGCGCGGGCGCAACAAAGGGCGAGCAATGCGAAATGTGATGTTTCGTAACACCTGATCAGTGTTGTGGGGGATAAATGAGTGGAGCGAGGACAGGTGGTGATCGGTGAAATTCCCTCCAAATTTCCTGTCCTTAACAGGGAACGCGACTATCGATGTCGAAAGAGTGACTTGAAGTATCCTCGATGCAATGAATCGGTCTCTTTCACCCAAGATTTACACCTTTAGCTTGAAGAGGCTGCCGTTTCCATAACAATTTTCGCAATCTTTGCAGTTCATAACACTTCTGATCTTGATCCGGAGCGAGGGGTACGCCGACCTATTTCGGTGTTAGCTACTGATAGAGCCAAGTGTTCCATATGATCTACTGATTTCCTTACAGACATGCTTCCTACTCTCTGAAAAATCGATGAGAAGGAACCCACCTCCATGGGTACGTACTATATTCCGGGGTTCGAGGTCTTCATGGGCTATTCCAATACGGTGGAGGTCTTGTACCAACTTGTATACTTTGGATCTGCAGGAAATCGTGTATCGTCAATGTAAGAACAATTATTCGACATAATTTCCGCTGCGTACCGCTCTGAGTCGCTTAGGTCGTCCCACGAATTCATGATGCTGTCGCATAATTCAAGGACGAGAACGTCCAAGTATCTACCCACAAATGCCCCATAGCAACGTGGAGCGATGCGATCGTGTAGTCGCCCAGATTGATATGCCTCTTCCAAGATAAGGTAGATTTTAAACTCGTTACGGAGCCGTTGTCGCTTCTGTGTGTCAGAGGGGCGCAACACCTCAACGATCTTGGCAGCAAATGATTCATGGCAGGTATCAAAACGACATTGCCAGACGGCGCCAGTCGATCCCGATGCTATAAAACGGGTAAACCATAGGTGTGGTTTATCGTTCCTAGCGCACGGCGGAATGGCGAGCGAGTTATTCGATGTGGTATAGAGACGTGTCCAAACTTGGAGGTCTTCAGACAATTCGGAGAAGACGAAGTAACCTGAAGGTGGGTGAATGAGCCAAGTGATCGATATCGGCCAAAGAATGTATGAACCAATAACTCGGACTCGGTGTTCCCACGATTATTGCGGGCACGGCTACGGGTCATTGGCCCTCTCCCCGAGCTACCCTGATACTCTCCTGAACCATCATCAATGTCATCTTCGAGTAAAGGGCCGTCATTTTCTTCCGCGATAGTATCGAGGACGATATCTGGATTGTATGCGCTAGGCTCGACGGGCACACCTTTGGCGGTGATAAGATGGCACCAAGGAACGCTCGAAAAGGCTCAGATGACTCTCGGATGCTGATCCTTGGCGAGTACACAAGATAGGGGTTGGAGTCATCCCTCACAAGACGGCATACAATCCAGTAGTTGAAACAGGTAAGAAAAAGCCATTGCGTCTTTCTCAGACCCATATACAGTGCGGCCTACACATTTCTCCTTAAAACGAGTGCCGTAATTAACGGGAAGAGCGTACTCACCTTTGCGAGAATTCTCGGCACCAGAGGTTGTCCATGAACCCATTTCAACTCGATGCCGTGTAGCGGTAACGAATCGCAGGCATTCTCCATAACTGATGGTGATTTAGCTTCACAGAGTCCCATAATTTCATCGTTCACCCGTGCAACGTAGTCAACCTTGGAGCCCGCGCCTTCGGCCAAATGTTCTTCAGTCGTTTTGAAGACAGATCGATCGTATTCCCAAAAACATTTGCTTGCGGCGGGGAAGAACCCCCTGTCTAGCAACCTCCGACTCTGCCGCAGGGTCAGCTCGGTTTTGAATAATGAACATCCAAAAACACTTACATGAGCTTCACTTGAATTCGTGGACCAATCCTCGTCTTCTCGGCCACGCCTATCGAATTGAATTCTAGGCGAAAAACTCTCCAGGAGATAATCTTTGCCGGACTCTACTAAAGGGGCATCCCCAAGGATACCCTCCAGAGTATCACAAAGCTTCTGAACAAGAGTATCGTCTCGCACAGCAAGCTTGGCTTTCCACTCTGGGTTTTTTTTTTCGAGAAAATCGGCCTCGAATGTGGATATATCAGTAGTACTTGAAGATAAGTGGTCATTAAGAGCAGGGAATGGGAACTTTGCATGTTCTACTAGAAAGTCGTGCAATTTGGACATGGCAGCGGTGAGAGAAGAAGTCGGTGGCCAATTACAGTACGAACAAAACAAGGTTGTCAGGCTGTGCCTCGGCTGGTTGGGGGGTGCATGTATTATGGCGCTGAAGAGCACTGGGTGGTGTTTGTGTTGCTGAGTTTAGGGGGAGGAGATGAACGTGTTGCGTGTTTGGGGCGGTGCCGCGGTGGTTTGTTGTGGTCCCCTCCCGGTTCTGCACACATATATGACAGGAATGCGACGTCGCTGGAGCTGCTTGAGAGTGCTTTCTTGAAAATCAATGTATTTATGCTGTGCCTCTAAGCAGTGCCTGCTCTCTCGAAGATCACGTATGGAGTCTTGCGCCCGATATTGTCTCTCGCTCGCAAGGAAGAAGTACGCGGGCCAGGAACATTCTTGTCCGCACTGATAGATGAGCTCGCGGCGTTAACCCCGGATATGATACTGAACACGGCAAAAATCGAGGTTGAAACGGTGTTATGATAGACGGTTCTAATGAAAAGTGCACGTGGGAAGTACATAACACGTGACAGTTTGCACAAATTCAAAACTTTGAGTTCCCCACTCGCGAAAGCAGCACCATGTACATAAAATTCGTCTACGCTCCAATTTTGCGTACAGTTTGATTGAGCGTGTATGGAGTTCGTCCCAACTTCGCATGGACGCATACCCTAGGCAGGCAGCCGGTCAAAGGCGGGTTTGAGTGTGCGGGTCAAGAGCTCTATCATGCAGCTGCTGTGGCTCACGGGATCAAAATTCCTGGAAAGCCCGGCATTCCTTTGGTATGTGGGCACCTGCTATCATCCCACCTCCGCCCTTGGGATTTTTTGCCATTTGAAAAACGGGATAATAGTTCATGTTCTTATCAGGGCGGTTGCAATGTCGGCTATGGGGGTAAAGAACATCAAATAAAAGAGGACTATGAAATACTGTACGTTCAACCAGCTTTTGATCTTTGACCGTTTGACGATCCGTGACCAACGCACGCAGGTGCTGGAAGCTCTAGACCAAGTCTGCCGCGCGAACAAGCGGCCGCTCTGATTAGTCTTAGTCTGACTATATGGTTCATGATAGGTCGTCATATCTCATAGGTGGTGATCTGTGAATTGGTCTTAGGAATATCGTTTGCTTCACCGCAAAGCCCGAATCATTTTCCATTAACTTACTTACGGGTGATCACGTGTGCCCGATTAGCGCCCATGAGGCGCCTCGAGGGGCACAGCAGCCGATGCACACACTGGCAAGGTGGCTCGGAATTATTTGTGACGTTCATGCTAAGCTCCTTCAAGTCTGATCGAAAAGTAGTGGGTTCGCATCTGGTTTATGCGAATGCGAACTGGTCTCGGTCTCCCGGCCACACATTGGCAATCGGTAATTGATGCTTCCCAAACCTTGTCAAGGATATTATGGGGGAGAAACTTGGGTAGCATCGCTCAGCCCTCTGGTGAGACCTTGCAAGCAACATTCCGAATTCCGATGTGACAGGGGTGTATTCCCGACACGTTGTCCTCAGTTACTGTGGCCGTAAGCTCTTCGTGACTCGGACGACAACTTCGCAGTTGACCAGATGGTGCAACTCGAGATCTACGCGGTAGCCTGAGGTTCTTCACCATCGAGTGATCTAGGCATGTACTATGCAAGTAAGGCAAACACCGCCACGGTTCATCATGCCCTGTAAGAATGAGTCGAAGAACGTGTCTGTAGACGACTCGGAGACAGGAAGCGGCCAGGTCTATCGACCCTCTGTCTCTTCTTTCCGTTGCACTGAAGTCAATACAAAACGTCTCGCACGAATACACAAGCCAGGAGGCTAATCGACGCAACCCAACTCTTTGTCCCTCTTCGCCCTTCTCCAGTCTTGCCTCTCCTCATCGGTCAGCACCCACCACCCTTCCACCTCATCCTCCAGCTCCATCTCCCACTTTTCCTCCAACTCGAGCATCTTCTTGCTCTTCTTTGGCGGCGGGGGTCGTGGTGGCGGTGGCGGTGGCGTACGCCGGGTAACATGAAGCGGCGCGATGCGACGAAGCGCCGATTTGGTCGTCTTGGCGAAGGGAGACGCGATTGGAGAAGAGGAAACCGAAAACGGTGCGCTGGGATGTGAAGCGGCACGCCTGATCAGCTCCCGCATGGGGGTCTTGTGGTCCAGTTTGCTGAGAGTGTAACGCAATTTTTTCGGTGCGACCATTTCTCTCGTAGGGCTCAGTTTCGGTCGATCATCGTCCTGAGCGGAAGTATTGGGCTGTATATTCTCCTAGGTGCTATCAGTGATGTGGACTACAAAATTTATAGCCAAGCATACTTTGAGAGGCGCAGGAGTCTTAGGTTCGACCAGGCGGTACCCAGAAGTAAGTTCGGTTTGGTGTCGATCTCTCCTAGATTCTTCTTGTTCCTCCTCACCTGCGGCGACCTGATTGGAACTAGACCCAATGTCCACCATATTGCTATTGTCTTCGCCTTGTGCCTTTCGCTTCCCGTTGTGAGTCTTTGTCGGCTTCCTCTTTGGGGCAAGTATCAGTTCGTCGTCTCCATCAGACGTCCGTTGAGGAAACTCGTATGCATCCTCATCCTCAACAGGCTGCACAGGCCGTCCTACAGGGAAGGAAGACACAGCCAGAGCATCATTCCTAGATTCATGGCCATTGTTATCCGGCTCGCTGTCGTCCATCCTGCCTGCCTTCATCCTTTTACCCGTCTTCTTGCGCGGCGACATGATAACAACCTCTACGACGGACTTCTTCCTGAGTTTACCGGTCCCCCTTCTCTCTGGCCGAGGACTTGCGATATCGTCACTCCTCTCTGCGGCTTTCGAACCCTTGGGCTTCTTGCTTGACTTCTTCATCAACCGTTCGTCCTCAATATCGTTTTTGTGCGAGTTCAGATTCTCATGCAAGTCCATGCTAGATGCATCGTAAGAACCTCCCGTAGGAGGTGGCGGGGGATTTGGTAGAGGTGATGCCATCCTGGCTTGTGCGGTGGGGGAACGATTCAGATCAGCAAGGTCATCTGTCGGCGTCTGGAGACGATTGGGGCGTTTACGCTTCCTTCGATCTACATGACTCCCCTGAAGTGGAGAACTAGTGTTATCAAGGGGAGGAGTTGAGTTGACTGCTACGCTTGTAGGAAACGGATCGGAAGCAGGCAACAGCGGGCTTGAGCTGGGCGCAGGGACTGTCAGAGGGTCAGAGGGTGGTTGCGGGTTGTTCCTAGCCGGATTGACCCTTTTCACTAAACGAGGTTTCGGTCTTTCTCTCGGATTTTTAGCAGGAGTTATGGGAAGGTCGTCATCAGTAACGTCAATAACATCTTCCGAGTACTGCGTGGACTGCTTGGCGGCTTTGCGAGTACGCATCTTGGCACGCTCGGCAATGTCCTGGGAGAAGATGTCTAAATCGGGGACAGTTACTTCCCTAGCGTTTATGATCCCAGGTGGATCAGAATGAGCTGCAACTGCACGTTGTTCCGAGTAGTTAAGTGTCGGTGTGTGGGAAAGAATAGAGTCGCTTGTGGAAGTGTTCACGGCAGCTGTGCCAATACCAGAGCGATTGAATATCGGTCTGGGGCGTGGCCTAGAGCCTCTTTTACTCGAGGATTCTGAGATTGTAGAAAAATCGGCCTGAGGGGGAGGCGGGAAAGATGAGATTGTTGTGGGAGCCACGGGAACTGTTTCAAGCGACGAAATGTGAGAGGTTTTCTCAGCAGTTATCGACGTGAATGCATTTATGCTAGAGATAAAAGCTTCTGATAGTGACATGAGGGAAAGGCATGTCACTGGCACGAGGCCAACCCTACCAGTAGCTAGAAGGGTGCGTACCTGGAAGAATTGGAGAGACAGGTCTGACAGGACGACGGGCATCAAGTTGTGGGCTACATTGGTCTTCCTCTTCGCTATCTTGAATTATCCAGTCATTCTGACCACTTGCCATCGTTAGAGAAGACGCCGCGATCGTGACGCGACGCGACAATTGAATGCGTATGAAATCACGTGGGTCTGTCAAGACCCTTAATGTCTCTTCCAAACTCACCCATCCCATCGCCTACTTCAACCCCACCGCCAAAGTCGAGACATTCGAGCAAAGCATCTCCATCTCCCCTACGTCCCAACTCTACACCCCAACTATCTGGCTCTCAGAGGCATACTCCTTTACCGTCTGCGTCCCCACGGCAAGTTCCTGGTTCATTAACTTCTCCATCGACCCCTCCTCTCGAACGCTCAAAGACAAGAGCGAGAGACTTATTACGCAAGCACTATGGACTAAATGTGACGCCTCCACCCCCATCTGGTCAACCCATGGATCCAATGGACCTAGGTGGGTGCCCGGACAAATAAATCCCGCACAGCGCTAACAGGATCATAGACTCGCCAGCCTTTGATGCGAAGGCATATTACGACCAGCTTATTACCACAGCATCTCTCACGACGCTTTTGAAGAGAGAGAATGAGCTGCTTAAAGGTGAGTCTTTGAGCGTTAATGACGTATACAACCGCCTCATAGGCCCTGGCTATCCAGAGATGAGAGAATTAGAAGGCGAACGTCAGTCTCTAGTCTATGAAAATCATAATGAGCTTATAGATGCTACTGATACCATCTCTGCGGTATGCGGATTGATCCCACACTACTTTCAGGTTGACTTACTCCGATCCCGATAGATGAGGCATCGAGCCGAGTCGCTCGATACCAATCTGGAACGTCTCAGTGAAGCATTCTCTGAAATATCTCGTCTAAGCACCGAGGTTGCCATTGATAACTCTACTTCGTCGCGTTGACGTGTGCTAGCCTTCATATATACTCATGTCGAACACCGACTATGTCCATGCGCCTGGTCGATTAACTCAATTTATCGAGGTCATTCTGCCAACGGGATTTGTCTGCAATGCCATTCCGGAGACTAATTGCCGCAACCTGTTTTTGCTTTACTCGTCGGACTGGGAAACATGGCTATTAGTTAGCCACGTACCTTATTTGCTCGTCACAATAGTCGCGAATCTCTTGGTAATGTTTTAAGCGATATCGACGGTGCATTGCCACCAACATGATGCAAGTAGCTGCCATTGCTGCGACAATTTCTCTAAGGATTGAAGACGTCCACGAAGCAAACGGAGAACACACCCAGGACAACCGCGAGCGTGGTCACTGCATATTGCCACAGAGCAACTTCGAACGGTTCTTCAGGTGGACTAGAGCAAACATTTTGGTGGCAAGTATACTGGATATCTGCCTCAGTTCGAAAGCTTTCGAGAAACATACAAACACACTGATTGGCAATCCCGGTGATATTGGCACTGTTGCCCGACCAAGCGCAATCGCTCGCAAACTTGGGTCGCTGTGCTGCAGAAAAACTGTGCGGTTTGGCAATTATCGCGTACGATGGTGTTCTTGAATCCTAGTCCGATATTGTCTAAATCGGCATACGTGCTGAGCTCAAATATACAAGGTTCCTTCTCGGTCAAATTGGCATAGCTTCGAGAAAACATTATACTCGCAATTTATGCCAACGAACACGATAGACAGTGCTTACGTGCAGACGGAACGGAGGCATATGGAGCCGTTGGAATTGTTATAGTCAGCCAGCCCGGCGGTATACGATGATGCGCACTGGTCATCGCGATTGAACTGACATGGCTGACCGACAGCACCAACCGGGTGGCAAGCGTCGCCCTCATCCGGACAGAAGCTCCCCACAGGACACAATGCCGGTGGTCTCTGATCCGCGCGATATCCGAATGGAAACTCTTCGCGCCGGCACTGGCGTGGGAGGCAAGTGCCATTGATCGCCCCTGAGCAAAATGTCTGGGCATCACAGTCACTTGTAAATCTCCTTGTGCGAGGGTCGAGACGGTTGGCAGAAATCGAGCACGGCTTTCCAAGGGTAGTTGACGAAGGTCCAGACGTTGTAGCGAGCGATGAGAGCATTCGCCCCAGATACACGAGAAGGAGCACACAACTTAGCAGGCGCATGGTTGAGGAATAATGGCTGGATATATTCCGGATGATATAGATACAAGAATACAGATTTCGACCAGGCGACAGCCCAAGTTATCTACGTAATTATCCCGAAGGAAACCGGTTAAAATATGTATGCTTACCAGCGTCGCGATCAAGACCAGTTGATTTCCATGCTGTAGTTCTATCATGGCAGTCAATATTTGCGTAGACCAGTGGCCAATGGAAGCACCTGGTGCGGATCTTCGGACTCCCGGACTCCCGGACTCGGGGAGATAGACGAGGTCACGTGGACTCACCTACGTTACGCCACTTCAGTACCGCCTCGCTCTTCGACACCAAACTCATTATCACATAGATTGACAACTCAACAAACTTTCAGACTCGCGGACATCTGCAACTCACTGACATAATGATATGCTCGTCAGGGCTTTCATCAGATGACTCGTCATCTACCGATGAACATGAACATTGATTCAAGTTATCACTGAACATGCCAGTGCGGCCCCAATTTAATAAAACTTTGTCGGTTAAGACTTGGAACACGCCCCGCTCCCCGTTGTGCTCTTAACTTCGACCTAACTGTTATGTCTGACTCCACCTCAAGTGTCCATCTACTCGTTCTCATTCACGGAATGTGGGGAAGCCCATCAAATCTTGCTTCCATGCATCGCATCATTGAGCAACGTATCAACAAATCAAAATATTCGAATGGGGCAGCACTCCATGTAATGCTTTCCGAGACCAACAAGGATGAGAGTACCTATGACGGGATAGACTGGGGAGGAGAACGAGTGGCTACTGAGGTGAGTGATCTACCTAAAGTTGACGATCCATTTCCTAGTAAGCGCTCTAGTATAGATCTTTCAAGAAAAGGAGAAATTAGAAAGGCAGGGTAAGAGGGTGACTCGGTTTTCCATCACGGGATATAGCCTGGGAGGCTTGCTCGCACGTTATGTTGTCGGGTGAGTCTCGTCTTTCACCTTGTCCTTATCATTAAATGTTCATGCCCGACCTTGCGCTGTATATAGTATCCTCTACCAGCGGGAGTTCTTCTCTACTGTCACTCCCATAAATTTCAATACCATGGCAACGCCCCACATCGGGCTTCTGCTCTACCCTTCGCTTCTTTCAAGATTGAATTCATTCATCGTGCCTAGATTTTTCAGTAGAACAGGAGAGCAGCTTTATGGTGTAGATATATGGTCCAAGACTGGGAAGTCCCTGCTCGAAGTCATGGCAGATCCAGGCAAGGAGCCTTTTGACTTCATCCATACGGGCCAATTGATCTCCCTGCCTAGAGCATGTGTTCTACCAAGGTCTCAAATTGTTCCCCAATATTCGAATCTACGCAAACGCGTCAATCCTTTCCGTCACTATTCACATCTGGCAAACTAATTTGGTACCATACAGTATCAATGATTTCACGGTGCCGTACATGACTGCATTTGTGGATGGAAAGGACCCGTTCATCAATCATACCACCAGCGGCCTTGCGGTGTGCGCTGGCTCACCTGTCACGTCACTCAGTATGTTAACTTTCCTTCTAGAGTCTACGACGACACCTACTATCCGATCATAAAATCTTTTGATATACCTGATACGGCACCACCCAAATGCGAAAGGACCCACCCATTCACCTGGATGTGGTTCAAGTCTTACAGGCCCCCACTTCCCCCTCGCTTGCAGGCCCCCTTTCCATTCAACATAGTATGTGTCTATATGAGCATTCCGCGGACGAGGTAATGAGGTACCATACAGGCTTCGCTTGTCCTTCTTCCCGTTCTCCTTCCAGCTGTGATCACTCTTGTGATCATCAGGCTTTCCATCTCATCTCATCATTCTCACTCGCGCATCAAGCTACTGGAGTCTGAGGACGCGTCCGCTACGCAGCGACTTATCCACGTCGTTGGGCAGCTTGAGCGCGAAGTGGAAGACATCGTCGTGGATATCGTCGATAGTCCTACTAGCCCAGTGCTCTCAAAGGAAACCTTACGGATTTCAAAGCAGAATCCGCGCATTACCCCGGCTCAAAGGAGGATGGTAGTTGCTCTGAATGGGCTTCCACAACTGAAGAAGGAACTCGCATACATCCCTGACGTGCGCAACTCGCACGCGGTGATTATTGCACGCGATATCAGTACTTCAAGTCCCACAAGATCGGAGAGGGTGTATTAAGGCACTGGGCAGATGCGTTTGTTACATGAACGATCATCTACTTGGTGGAGGCGAGGGGAGGTAATTCTTGGATTCAAGCTTAAATGACCGTTTGCTTCCCGTATTGTTGCGGTTATCCACAAGAGGACAGCCCAGCATCTAAGGAGGAAGTGCTTTTGTACTTCCCCCTTAGATGGCTGTCCTCTGGTGGATAACGGTGACCTGCAATCTTTTAGCTCGATTGATACCTGTATGTTATTTGGTTATAGATCCACGCTTCATAGGACATGATTGAAGCATCCGTTTCTTTCCCTGGCTCAATCGCGTATACAGTAGTACTGTTTATGTTTTGAACATGCTCGGAATATTATGGTGAAAATAGAGGCTGGGAGGGAATGAGAACGATCGAACGGCACCGGGAGGCAGAATTTGATGCGTCAAGTCGTCATCGTTCGGTCCTCAGGCTGTTTGACTATGAGTCGTAACTGAAACTGGAGTATCGTATTTCATGTATGGAGGCGTGGCGTGGGGAGGCATTCCCGAAGCGCTGCTGCCCCGGCGTGGGCGAGCTCGGTCAGTGAGGCAGCGCCACGCTCTCTAACCGTTATCCATGCGGTCATTCCGCCTTCGGACTCCGCGCGCCCCTTCCAACCTCTTCTCCTGACGCCCCACATATTGTGGTAGATGATAGTTCGATGATACGTTTATTCCCAGATATCCCTTGCCCCTCATGAGACCTGGTGTGCACAGCAACTACATAAATCGACTTCTATGATTGCCAAAGCTGTTGATAAGAAGTAATGACACAAATTGTACAATGCATTGTTGGGGTAGTGGTAACCTGGATCGTTGCCACCGAGTATCACATGACTCGATCCGCCCCGGGTTCGATTCCCGGACAATGCAAGTTTTTTGGGTCATTTGCTTCTGTGGGGTTGTGGGATAGCAGGCAGGAAGTTTTGGCACTGCTATTGGAAAGTGTCATATTTACTTTTTATCGTTAACATGGACCACCCACTGAAACACCAGGCTTTCCAACAGCCGGCCCGTAGTAACCGAGCAGCTATTGGACGACTGCCAAGTTGACGCTTAGTTGGCACAACAACATGCCTGTCAACCTGAGCCTCCGTCTTGCAATGGTTTTCAGTATTTTTGCATCACTTGTCTATGTGCTATTCTATATTCGCGATATTCGGCGTTCTCAACAGCAATTTTCTCCTTCTTGGGATGCACCTGCCAATGATAACCGCATAACACGCTCTACCCGGATCGTAGCGGTTGGAGATTTGCACGGGGACATTGAAAACGCGCAGAAAGTGCTTGAGATGGCACGAGTTGTTGACTCGGACGGCAGATGGTCAGGTGAAGTGGACATCTTCGTGCAGACGGGAGACATCATCGATCGGTGTGTACTCTGGTATCGACATACACTGCGCGTCTCTGACTCACGGGCCAAGGGGTGACGACACCATCCGACTGTTTGATTGGATGGAAGATCTACGGTCCCAGGCGCTGGGCGCTGGTGGACGAGTGTTATCCCACCTAGGCAATCACGAATGGATGAATGCCATCGGTCAGTACGTCGTCCAGGGCATATCCCCTTGCTAATCAATCTTCGGATATATAGGCGACTGGAGGTGCGTTATCGACGTAGGCATATGGACTATGTATGAAGGGATCCGTACAGATACGTTCACGAGAGCGAGATCAAGACCTTTGGCGGTGTTGCCGCACGCCAGCGGATGCTCTCAACTGGCCGCATTGGACGTGCTTGGGCCACGAATTACACCGTCGCATCTCGTCTTCCGCTTCACCCGTCCTTTGGTGAACCAAACGATGACTTTCCTCCTCTCGCCGGATCCGTTGCTGGTCGCTTGTCTGCTCCACTCTCTCACGCTGCTTATTCCTTCGTACACGGGGGCCTCGCACTCAGTTATCCGCAACTCTTGCCGTTTCCGTCGTCCATAAACGAAATCGGACGCTCGCTTCTCTACAAACTGCAGCATCGCGCACAACCGCCACCGCACCCACCACATCCATACCCTGGTTTACCATCTAGTGCGACACAAGAAGAGCAGACGATGTATGGACCAGAAGGCCCTCTATGGTATCGTGGATGGGCACTGAACAGCGAGAAGGAGGCGTGTCGGGACGTGGATTCAGTACTGGAAAAGACCGGAACGAAGAGAATGATAATGGGTCACACACCAGACTTCGAGGTGCGTCAGATTTCGTTAGGCATATAGTGAGGGTTAACACTCCTTACAGAAAATCATGTCGCGTTGCGACGGCAAAATCATTATCATTGACACTGGTGAGCGTCTATGCGACGACTTCACGGCATGGAGATTAATGGATGGGCACAGGAATTTCACACGCGTATGGAGGCGTGTTGTCAGCATTGAGTATAGAATATGCCCTAAAGCCTGTTTCATCGCCTTCCTCCTCGGAGAAAAAGTGGAGAGAGCAGGAAATTGTGAAGGCCATATACCCAGATCATTCCATGATTCTGGTAGATGAACAGCGAGATGTTTTTAGTGATATTTAGAGTGCGTATCACACCCTTTGTTTTTGCCTATGTAAAGTGCGAATCGAACTCCGTTAACTTAATTATTGACTTGGTTACCCCTCATCTACCACACGAGCTCGTTTGTCCGAGGGTACCCACTTGACCATAGGTGCGTAATACCACGATGTAAAAGATCCTCTGCATCTCATATTGCGGCATGTTCCAGGCAGAGCCTTGATGTTTGAGCCATGGAACACTCTCCTTCGTTCCTCCCTGGCCTGAATCTGACTGTCTTCGGACTAAGCTCTAGGTTTTGCATCCTTTTTGAATAATCATAGGCGTGGTGGTTCAGTATCATCCATTATACACGCTACCAACTGGCAGGCCATCGGGATCATAGTCCGATTACTCTTTCTATCCATCGGTGGAGTTGTGGTGCTGCGAGCAAACATTCGCGGCTCGCACGTTGTTGTGACTGCTTAGACACAACCGTCAGATAAGACAGCACCTTCACTTTTTAATTTTCTTGATTCTCTACTGGCTGATTAGCATGCTCGAAGGAGATGTTTCTTTCTATCCCTGGTCATCCGCGATGACGTCACAAATATCTTTTCCAGGCCCGCTCCATTTCCGATACTTCCGATACTCATTCCCCGCCCAGCGGGCCAGCCTAGTCTAGGTCTGTTTGTATAAATTTGGACGGAGCTCTCCTATGCCTCTCGCACAAGATGTTTAAACTTTTCTCCAGTGGCCGTATGCGATCAGCTCCTACAGACTGTTCCCCGAGTAGTTTGTCCGTAGAGACCATCCCTGGTGGTCCATCGCCCGACTCTTCTATCTCCCCTCACAACACGCAACACCAGGCCGTGGCCTCGGGAGCGGGGGAGGACGTAGGTGTACATTCTCAAACAAGCAAGACTCAGCACGTCGTCGCCGCGCACGTACCTACCCCCCTAAGGACCTCTAACTCCGAACTCAGCCCTGTTATCACAATGGCCCCTATTTCCAATCCTATGCCCAAGAAAGCGAACGAAGGCTCAGCAAACCATCATGATTCCCGCAGGCGTCCCTCTGATGCCACCTTCACTGCCGCTGCCAGAGAGGGAGCTGAATTGGGGCCCTCGGCATCCGTCGCTTCCCGCCGCACAAATCGCAGTGCGGCCGTCAGCAATGTGAACGGCAGCGCATTCGCCAATGGCGCAGCCACCGCGGCGAATCAGCCTCCTGACGTAGACCCGAGCCTGCATGTTCGTGCAGCCAGCGCGGAGGACGAACTCAAGCCGCGAGAGAAAGCCGCCATCAAAAAGGAAGATCGTATGTTTGTTTGTTTTTTGCTGCTGTGCTGTTTATTCGGGAGCTGCGCTGACGCAGCGCTTGGGGTGCGGTACAGATGGTATGGGCCGGAGGCTGTCAAAAATCATAAAGAGCGAAGCCAAGGCGGAGAAAGCTGCTCTTCACGTGGCGCTCAAAGAACTAGCGGAGATCCAGAAACTCCAAAAAGAGTCTATCAAGGTAAAGCCGCCAAGATCATTGGGTTTCTTCCTACTACCCGGCGGATCCCTCGAGTTTTTAACCATGCTATTGTTCTGTTTCTAGGAGGAGGCGATGTCCCACACGAAGCACTCTCGCGCGCTGAGCGACGCTCGTAAAGCAGAAATGGAACTACTCGTTGCGCGTACGGCAAGTGAACGTGAACAGGCGAGTCTACGCGCCGCGGGAGAGGTGCTTGAGGTGAGCCGCAAGCACGCACGCGAGACGACCGAGATGCTTCGCGAGAAGATGGAGGAGGTTGAACGTCTGAGAGTGTACAAGCAGGTGGACGACAGGGAACGTGCCGTCAAGGTGAAGAGCCTCGTTGGAGAGGTAAGCGTTCTATTTACCAATGGGAGGGTAAATCCGTAACTACTCACGGGCTCGGGCGCTTCGGATGGTGCAGGACAAAAAGCTCCGTAAAAGAAGTCTAGGATCTAAATAATGATCGTACGGTATTTTCAGGACTTCCATAAGTTTAGTTGCCGTCGTCTTGCCTCTCCACTCTAGTCTTCCCAACTATTTTGCAGAATCGATTATGCGTTCCACACAGGCGTATGTATTCTAGTGTACATATTGGTACTACATATATATGATATTCCCTAGTGATGGTCAGGAGATGCAAGAAGCGGGCGTTCCTCTCCAATCGATCGTTCTTTATACTTGCGCACCAATCGTGATGTGAGGGCGCCGCCACCCAACATCACTACCTCTTCTCTAATTTCATATCCGCCAATTTTGGGTAGTAGGACAATCCGAACGTAGTAATACAAAGCGCAGAACTGGTGAAAGGTATGTTTTGTCACATTTGAGCAGGGCATCATGGAATTTTTACGTACAAGGAGCAGGGCTACGCCCACGACACAGTACCTACCCATCCACCTACGGTAAGCGCTCCGCGCAAAGGTAGAATAAAGAAACAAAGCTACGCACATCGCATACCAGAAGGAGACATCCGCCTGTCCTTCCTCTGGCGGGACCCTGCAACACCGGGGCGAGTTGTCAAGTATCTGAACCAGATCAAGAACGAAGCGCTCACCATGGCATCACGAGCAAGAATACACATTGGAAAAGCCACAAACCGATGACAATGTCCCAAACTTGGAACGGGGACTTTGGCAGCCCTTCACTTGCGCGGCGAGCACGCAGTCGCCACAACCCAATCGCCGTCGCGGCATGGAAAACCTCGAAGAAAAAGTGAGTGCCCTTCAACTGACGGTATTTGAGAGAGTGAACGTACTAGATTGGGATATGATGCAAGGTCAAGAAGGAAGTTGAACGCATCGCGCGCAGGAAGTAAGGATATAACGAGGACGGTAAGCGCGTATTTGAGTGCGACGGGTCCAAGTGGGGTCCCGAAGGGTCGAGTTGACGCAAAGAATGTGGGATACGGAAGGAGGCCTTGACGAGCGACTTCACGTAGAACACGCGCTTGGCCTACCGTCTGCTCTGATGTGAGATGCTACTCAAGGGTCGGGGTATGGCCATATCAGAAGACACCTACGACTGCAATCTGTCAATCGAACCGTGATGTAAGTGGTCCAGGTTACCGGTTCAAAAGTCAACAATTTCACTGACGATATTCCCCACACAACTGAGCGCGACCAGGACCGGGAGAATCTTAGAGGCCCAATGTCCACCGAATACGTGCTGAAAAAAAAGAGCTCCCACGAGTTGTCCAGAGTCTTTTATCTTGTCGAGAGGTACCGCAGCGATGTAGGCGACATTCACAGTGACAAAAAGCACCGTAACAATACCAAGAGAAATGAACCCCGCATTTCTAACTGTGCGGACAGGTCTAGTACCTTTCACCTCACCGAGCACGTTGAATGCGTTAGACCAGCCAACATATGCGAAATTTGTCTTGACAAGAGCCGTTGCCAGAGCATTTGGATTAGTAGCGCTCCCGTGCCAGACGTCGTGAAAGTTCGCGAAAGGGTCAGAAATGCGAGTGAAACCTGCCAGGACGGCAATACCTGTGACCGCCACACTATGGAGGATCACTTAACGCAGCTCTTTGGAAGGGATATGAAAGTTACCTACAATATGAGTGATAGTACCTTGAATATGCTCAGTGCGTTTACAGCTCTCAGTGACCACTTGGTAGAGATGGCAACGACTAGTAACTGAGGTGAGAGAAGCCAGCAGAAGAATATCTGAACCATTACCTCCCACGCTAACCGTAGCCACACTGAGCGCAAGCACAGTCTGACTAAACCCCGTGATTGGAAGATCGAATAAGGATAGAACGTATTGCGCAAATACGACTGAGTTGGTGGCACTATAACTGGTTCCGAAAACGACAAATGTTAGGTATGCAGTAGGAATTACCCGAGGAACATACGCACGAGAGAAGAACGGCGATGACGGCGAAAGTAGTAGGCACAAAGAATTTCGGGCGTGGGTAGGCCTGCTCGAGGAACACAACCTCCGCGCCGGATCTTCCGGGAAAGAAGCTGGCGAGTTCAGTGTAGGAAAGCAGCGCGACTGACGAGAACGTAGATCAACAAACGCGGAGCCACCACGACGACTAAGTGCTCGCACCGAACGAAAATATGGGGGCAATGACCCAGAAAGATAGCGAGACGCCAATAGAGCCGACGGAGTTCAGGACAACTCCGGGAACGGAGAAGACTCCAGACCCGAGCAGCTGTCCGAGGTTCAGCATCACTGCGGATAGAAGCGTCACTTCGTGCCCAGGGGATTGACCTGCAGACAAGAATGGCTCAATCGACCATTTTATCTGAAAGAAAGGAACCTACCTTCTCCACAGGTGCACCGCCAGCAGTTGCGATATCTATTGTAGAAGAATCTAAAGCGGGTTGTGCTACCTCGATATCGACGGGAGCTTTTACAACGTTTACATCAGAGTCAACACTAGCAGGCGAGAGTGGTGACATTTCTGGGAACTACAGGTAACAGGGTGGTGATGAAAAGAGAAGAGAACGTGTGCATAACTGAGAGCATGGACATTCACAACATCAACATCAATTGCGCGACCGTTCCTTTGCTGACTTTACTCCCGGAATCGCGACTGTCTTCATCAGCGATGACGTCATCGTGTCGCGTCACACTGCATTATCCTCACCTCGACATTCGCATTCACAGCATCGGTACATTGTATTAGAATTCTACGGTGTATTGGAAGCTAATTTACCACTCATCCTCGAGCGCCATTTACGGCGCCGAGTACGGGCCCAGATGCTCCGAGTCTGCCCGTTATACTTCCGTTCATTTCTGCCACGAAGAGCTGGCATGCTGCTACGCTTTCGGCCTGTGGGCTAAATTACGATCTTCAGTAACCTGGCCGTGGAGAGGAAGGAGATAAATTACAGCAGCAAGGATAGCACGGCGAGCATTAGTCACTACAGGTTTACCCGTGTTATCGATAGGGGTAACGGCCGCAAAGTTGGTTTTTATTCCAAAAACGTTGTTGAAGGCTAGCGAGGCATAAGCGAGGTGAAGGCGTGAATGACACACACGAACCGTCAGCTTGCTCGCCTGTTAGCGGAGTCGCGGCATTTGCGGCAGTTTCGGCCTTGGTACACAAGTCTTTAGCCGCTTGGTTTGCTCCACAGGTGTTCGTCAGCTCGAGGCAAATAAATTGAGTGATGACGCCACTGTTGTCTGCGGAGCCATGGGGGTACGATACTGGGCCATGAACGTGGGTGGACTATTTTAGAGCAAGGCGACGAATATCACGAACTTGGGTCAATAGGTGCAAACGCGGTCTCCTTCCTGCGATCAAGGCCGACAGCAAACTTGATCTGCGGTGTTGTGCACTTCCCGAAGTTGGGAGCCTGACTCTGGCTCGGAGTCCCGGTAGCAGTAGGGGAAGAGGAAGGGACACCGCCGATTGGGTTTCCATGATCATCCAGGGGTTGGATGGCGTTGAAATTAGTTCTGATGCCGAAAACTGCATTAAACGCATCAGCTTGTCCGCCTGTCTTTTGGGGCGCGCTGTCGGCAGCCACTAATGCCGACGCGCAGGTATTTCGTGCAGTTTGGTCAGCGCCGCAGGAGTTAACAAGAGTATCGCATATGAATTTTGAGATATTATCAATGTTTTGAGCAGAGCCGTGTGCATATGACTCTGAAGAGCGATAGTACTATGATAAGTTTATTGATGGTGAAACGATTCACAGCACTGACTCGGGTCGACGGGTCGGAAGCTAGTTTCACGGCGACCGTCAAATTTAGCACCGAATTCAATCTGGGGAACAGAGCATTTTCCAAAGTTTCCGATGCTTCCGTTTCCAGTAGGAGTAGAACCAACGGGCGGAGAAGATACACGCTTCTGGAGGAGTGATTAAAACGAAGGACAAATGAAGGCATACGCCAGAAACCGGCGATGCCATAGGAACCGCACCTGGACTGTTGATATGCTCCCATGAACTGGCGTTCCATTGAAAGGGTCGGTATTTTCTTGAGACCTTTTCAGGACAGTTTTACCATTCGCCGGGTCGAAGAATGTGTTAGGGTCATTTTTCGGATCTTGACCCTGAACGAGACCGTTGAGCCCCGGGATATAGCGGGTGCATTCAGACAGAATGCAGAATTCCGATTTACAGGTGGGATTACGGTGAAGTCCTGATAGTGGAAATGCATGTCAGATGTGCCGTGGTTTCCCACTAGAGAACATACCGGAGGTGTATTCATTTCGGTTTTTCGATATATCTGCCCGAGGGCAATCATATTCGCCTGCATTGCAGCATCAAATTGCCTGTTGGCATCTAACCCACAAGTTAGCTGTACGAAATACTCTGCAGAACGTTGTCACTCGCCGGTGATAGCATCTTCATAGTCTTGTTGCGCGGACGCGACGCGAGAGCAAAGAGAGGGGCGACGTCACCACCTCCAAGTGTCCCACAAACCGCGCCAGGGCAAGCGTTAGAGATATCATCGATTAATAGTAGTACTGGGGGGTGTTCCCGACCAAATCTCCGAGGCCGCCGAAGAACGCCAGGCTCTCCGGGTCCATCTCGCTCTGCCCAGAGTATGCGCCCGAGCACGGGACCAGACAGGGAGAACTTGAACACCGACAATACCGTAAGAGTGAAAAATGTCCTGCGCATCACGAATGAAACGAGATTGACGAGGAACGTTGTATAATCAGGAGTCGTGAAACAGTAAAGAGCGAAACCAGCGCTGGCAGTGAAGCGACGCCTGGTCGGAGGGAGCTGATAAAGAGGGCCGTTCAACGAAAACCCTGAGGCTGGTTGTTTGAAAAGATTAGATCCGAGGCATCGGTATCCTGGACAAGACTTTATACAGGCAGAGAACAGGAATGTAGATGTCCTATGAGAGGCACCGCCTCGGGTCTTGTCTGGTCAGTCACTGGCACGAAGCGAGAAATCTGTAACATACAATCAACCGGCGTCAGTACGTCGCTTGAACATTGAACTTCTTTTTGTTTCTTGCACAAGGGATAGTAACCAGGTTACCTACTAGTAACAGAATCGAAGTCTTGCGCGGCTCTGGGACGGACTTTTTCCACTTACTGTACTGTATGACGGTGGGACTCAAGCGGCACTGCCGCAGGGCCATACGTATAGTTCGCTACCCGCTCAAGTTAAGCGGCCGGGGGTGAATGACCTTGTTTCGAGTTGTCCAATCCTCCGAGTCGGGACAGGATGTGGGACCCTGAGGTATCTTCTACCGACATTGCTATGAACGATGTCCTCGTAGTGGATCGCGCACCTAACCAGTACTTGCTTGGCTCATTTATGATTTGTCAAAGGCATCTAATCTTAATCTTCGATTGATTCATCGGCTAGCATGTGGTAACCGTTGTCATGCACTTGTGGTGGTTACTTAGCTGAGGGGGGCTTTCTATTCGCAGAGCACACTCAGCTTGTGCTCAGAAGCATTGGGTATGAGTATCCAAGGTGTCCGGCTGAGTAGAGTATTGAAGAAGCAAGCGCAAATATTATTGCAACTCTCAGGGTGAGCCGGTGCCGCATACAGTTGGCGTTGGGTAGGGCCACTCAATGGTCGTTCTGTCGCCTTGGTGCAGAATACTAACGAGATATATTATGATCATCCTGATCGATATCATTTGCCCCTCAGAGGTAGCAAGATAGGAATAATTCCATGTCTGGGGTGGTGGTAAAGAGTGGGCGGGGACAGCCGTACATCGTTGCCGTGTCGGTGGTATCTACCACCTCTACATCGAGGCGACGTCCGAACACCCTGGTGTCCGTGGCGATGATTGTCGTCGTTATCAATCGCCAAAAAAAAGGAGGGGAAGAAGGTAGGCTGATGTCGCGTGGCATATCGTAGTTACGTTGGATGTAGAATCCTCGGCATTCGGGCCCCACTTGTACATCTTCATACCATATGGGTAGGGAACTCTCGTTGTGTTTCATGTTGCGCTTCGTTCCAGTCTGGGTCTCACTCACACACTCGGGTGGGTGGAATGATCTCAAGCGACGCCTTGTTTTGCTCCGCACTTGTACACCTGGTTGTCGGTGCGGGGGTTTCATTTGTGTTTCCGCGGAGTATGACCTATCCTTGCCCTCGCTATAGCGCGCTTGACAATAGTGGTAGCACAGTTCAGCGTCCTTCCCGCACATCGAGAACTCACTTACCGACTCGCCTTCTTAATCACTTTGTATATAAAGAAGGGAGGAAACAAGGGACAAAGGTTACGACAGGACTGGCGAACCTTGGGCTGAGACCACAAATGCGGGGGTTGAGCCGATACAATGTCATAGGCCATTCCTAAATCCGGCGAATGAACAATCGATACAGCTTGAGCTTGTATCTGCACTGGACTCCCTTAACGCCGCAGACAAGCGGCGATTGATATTCCTGATGGTCTCTAAGGATAGGAGGCATCTTGACCAATGACAACCGTGACAACCGTGGCTGTGTCGAGATAGGGATAATTCTAAAACCTTGATTTAGCTCGTCCCATACCTGTTAGAGACAAATAATGCAGGCAGTGTTCCAACATCACGAACTCGAGCATCTCAATATCCATGACCAGGGGTCATGAATGGGGCGATGATCGGACAAAAGGAGAATTGAAACGTTGTCAAATTTGGAATATCGCCATCTGGTCAGAACACTGCCGCGGACACCATTATATAGTTCGCATGAATGACTATCGCAGTAGCCGCCGGCGGAACCGTTGGCCAGCCCGATAAGGAACAAGAAAACCTTTGTGGTGTCTTGATACCTCCAACGGTCACGAGTTTCAGGCGCATGAAACCAAAAGATAGCCACGTCGAACTTCTCACAGATTTAGAGAAAGGGCAGCGGGGCAACCAGCTGGCACTCCGCAGTACATGTGGATCGCGATCACCGGGATAGAAGAGAAGAAAAAGCGGGAAAGAAAAGGATTTGAACGACATGCATTATTTACACGCGTCGGTCTATGTTAGTGCCCGTTCATTCCCGTTTAGTGCCCATGCGCAAGCGCCGGCTCTTGAGGGGCAACTTCCGACACAACGGATGCCTCGGGTGCGAAATCAATGGCGTAGGCTATGAACTACGTCAGTCTCGTGGAAAACGGAGGACAACGAGAAAAAAAGGTACGCACCAGAGCCGCACTCTGGGCACCGCGACGTCTTCTCGGTAGTCACGCGGAACCACAGGAGGTCATGAGAGTCAGCGGGTGCGCCGGTGCATCCGACGATGCGCTCGGTGTCCTGTAAGCGGAACAAAAGCAAAAAACGACGACGAGTCAAGTGGGGACGGTAAGATAGCAAAAGGAAAGACACGGACGCGGAGAAAACTTTGATAGGATCAGCGAGGGTGCCAATGCGGCTCGAATCCAACGGTTCAAGATCGAAAACGTCTACGCCCTCTAAACAACCGAGAACTTGCACACGATCCAGGCCAGTGGACTGAGCCTCGTCCGTTGGGATCTCGCCGGGCTTTGCACCGACACCATAGATTGACGGTGCAGCCGCATGGTGGTCGTCAGAGTGACGAATAGTGCTGGTAGATAGAGTACGAAGCGAGACGAGGAGGGAATCACGCTAGTACGCGCATATGCACGAGTAGAACGCAGTGCGAGGCGCAACATGACTTTTTGGAGAAGTGATGATGTTGCAGTTGTGCGGGCAAATGGTCACATCAGTTGTCACGTAACTGTCACACGTTCGACTTTTTCTGGAACACGAAACCAGTTGTCATTCCAAAGCTGTTGGTGTTATGATAAATAAAAACAAACAATTAGATAGTACAGGGAAGGTCGATAATGGACAGTACTAACCCTGCATGGCAGAGTATCAAAGGTAGGTCAAAGTGAATAAAAAAAAAGGGAATGTGTCCAAACCAACCAGGGTATACCATACGAAATAACAAATCTACGAGTTGGCGTCCTTCACAGTCCTAGCTATGCGGCTCAGAGTACCCCGCTCTGCTTCTATGTGCTGTAACATCAACCCATCCAAACGCATCATTGAGGGTGTTCGGCCCTCCCTCTTCGTGTGAATCTTTTCCTCCCCATTACCACCTCGAGCCTGGGGTCTGAAGGACCCCGAGACGATGATGCTCCTGCTGCCCGTGTTAGTCGATAGAGATCATAACTCGACAGCGGATGATCGCCCTGCGAATCCTTGAAATAAATCGGAGGACGCGTAACGTTGCCAACCGGATGTGAGCTGGCGGTACCCATAGATAAGTCGTCACGGGACAGCGTAGCGGACACAGATGGAGTAGAAGCCATCCCAGGAAGGTGCATAACAGAAGAATGGCCTTGCGAGGACCCATGTGGAGTCGAGCGTCCGGTCGCCTCAACGTACACAGAGTTATTCATATCCTCGTCACTCTCATCCGACGACTCCCAGTCATTCATGACATCGTGTTCCTCTTGAATTTGGTCGAAGAACTCGCGCGGAGAGGCTGGCGGTGGTTCGTTATGCATGGAGGGTGGGATAGACAACTCTAACGTTCCCGGCGCGTGACCGTGTCATGTTCCCCGACAAGAACAGACGGTATACCAGGCTGCAGAGCGATACTATCAGGCAGTTCTACCGCAGTGGCGTATGCAGACGGTCTTTCGGAGCCAGGGTCGGAGGAAGATATAGACGGGCGCGGGTCAGGAACGGGTTGGGGCAAAGATAGGGTTGGGGATGGTCCCCTAGATGAAGAGAAGCGCGGAGGAGGGTGGAGAGAATGTATCGCTAGCGAAGAAGATGTTCTGGGAGGTGGAGACAGATGGCGCGTCGGCTCCTCATCGTCAGATGATTCGGTAGCATCTCCTGCATCCACGTCATCATCTAGGTCCGTACTCCCCCTCATGGGATCAACTGTCCCAAAGTGACCATCGTTGAAGGCGGAGACAGTTGGGGAGATTTGAGAATACTCAGACACAGATGGCCGACTGAGCAGAGAGGAAAGTGATGGTCGAGTGTCGAAGGTTTCCGGGTCTGCCATGTGCTCTGAAGACTCGGGTTCTTGCACTGAATAGTGTGAACCACTCGTCATGCTGTCTCTGGCCATGAAGCTACCAGGCGATGTTACGACAGACGAAGCACGGCCTCTGGGAAGTAGTGGAGGTGTCATGGACACGACAGCGCGACTTCGCCGGGCTGCACCGTCATGCCAAAATTGAAGCATAGGTGACGACGTCGTCTTTCGGAGCGTAGATGTGGAGACCTGGCTTGCTCGATGCGAGTGATCCTGCGATTCTGACGATGTAGCAGAACGCGGAAGTTTCGCAGGGGTTCGCGGTGGAGGTGGAAGCGCGGTTTGCAGTTCGGCCGGAGTCTCAGCACGAAGAGGGGGTTGACTGGCGTGCGACGCTGTTGAGACTATTCGTCCTCGCGGTTGTGACTCTGGGATAGACAGTACCTCCCCAGGAGAAACGGTTGAGGACTGGAGTATGACTTCTTCGTGCTGCTCCTCCAGAAGTTCCATGATACGCTGGCCCAGGTTCCGTTTCACGCTCGGAGTCGATGTCCTTGTGCCCGGACTCGAACTAGACAGAGCAAAAGACGGCCCCATACTTCCCGAAGAAGACATTGTCGCGTGGGATGATGTGTGAAACGAATGGGAGGGGGTGTTGTTAAGAGAATGATCCACGGCCTCCTTTAACAGTGCCTTGCGCCACGCCTCTTCATCTGGGTCTAGAGACCAGAGACCAGGGCTACCGGGAGGCAAACGCTCTGCAAGCACCGCAGCACCAAGGGAACTTTCAACTCCCAAACCTCGCAGTGCCGATGCTTGGAATGCAAACGGCGAATTTTCAGAGGGCGGCGGAAGATCAACGGCATCCGTTGGATCGATATAGTCGTTGATGTGCTCGGTGCCTTGTTGTTTCGGATCAACTCGCATCTTGAGCTCTTGCTCAGCCTGCGCTGCAGCCAACGCCAAGTCGTCGACCTTCTCGCGGACTACAGCCACTCGTGAAGCATGTCCGGCTAAGGTAGGGGTAACGGGGCCACGTGGGACTGGGTCCGCATGAGATTTTGGCGTCCGCGATGATGCAATAGTCGAATCTGCAGTGGTCCTGAGCCTCGGTGGGCCAACTTGAGTGACGTGACCAGTCGGCGAGTTTGGCTTCGGACGCGTCTTCCCCACACGAAAGATATCCAAAAAGGCTGGGCCAACAGACTTCGCCGGCTTCTTGGAAGACGCCGCGACGGGAGACGCAAAATCGGAGGGCGATGGCTTGGAGTGGGCAGGCGGTAAAAAATAGTTGTTGCTGAGCAGAAGACGAAGCCGATACGAAACGTCATCTGTGCGAAACACCTGATACTCGTCATATGGTTCATCTGGGTCAACGGACGAGATATGATTGTCCTGGAAGGAGTCGACGATGGAACGCGGTGAGGAAGGTGACTCGGTGCCAGAAATAGTGGATGAAGACAGCGGATACACAGAAGACGCTGTGCCAGATTGGAACGTCTGACTGGACTCTCGAAGTCGCTGGCGAGCCTCCCGAAGTGAGGTGAAATGGGGCATAGTCTGCATTTCGCCGAGGGTAGTAAAAAAGGCATTGGTGTGCCCTGACGACGAGGATGACAGACGAAAGGCATCACGGGGGACGCTCGACCCGCGTTTGCGCCGCGGCGGCTAAAGAAATAAACATTAGCGTTTTTTTTTTAACGAGAGGGGAAGGTTGATACGTACTGTTGAATGCTCAATCTTTATAGCTCGAGACCGCCACGAGCTCTCCATGTCATCCATCGCTTTCCAGCCTGGGCTAGGTACAATATCTGGGTGAGAAATATTGTCTTGCAGTAGTGTCGCTACGCGTAGGGGCGAGCGCGGGGGACGGGAAGGCGCGGCCGCCGAGGGCGAGCCATCGGGTGACATTGTAGGAAGAAGAGAGGGGGACTCAGCAAGCAGCTCATCAGCCGTTGCCATTTGAGCCTCAAGGCCTCTGTTACTCGCAGGGCTCCTGTCTCGACGGGAGGACACTGTGACAGCGCGTGGGCGGCCTTTGGTACGCGGTCGACGCGACAGGGAAGTAACGCTGCCAGCACTGACGTTGCTACCGAGAGAATCAGTACGGTGAACTGTGTGAGGAGTGGAGGATAGGGGAGGCAGCGTTGCCGACGACGCGGCCATGACTGTCGTCGACGTCGTCGGGCTGTGAGATGGTTTGACAACGACGGGGGACGGCCCTATCCTTCTTTCAGCCTTTCCCACGGCCGGCTGGTGAGCCATTTCATTGGATCCGCCTTCACGTGACCGTTATTCGTGTAGCACGTGGACACAACCAGCCGGCCAGTAGTGAGCCACTTGAGCCCGTGGCGAACATGGCCAACTGTAAGCCCAATGCTCATAGACAGCAACTTTTAACTGAATCCCCTTTTCTAGTCCTTCCTCAAGGCGACGGAAACCTTCCGATTTGGCAAGCTATCATAGCTACTACGGCTCTCTTTAATACCGTACAGAATTTCCTCACTCTCCAACTCACAAAACGCCTGTACGACAATGTCCCCAAAGAACAGCCAGGTACTTTCTGTGGACTACATCGCCCAACGTTAGTATCTATTAAACCTTCCCAGTGACACCGTTGCAGGCCCGTACGTTTGGTATCTGGACACTCACCGCGTCTGTGGTGCGGTTGTACGCAGCCTACAACATCCACAATAAAGCGTATGTGACATTCACATACCACTATGTTCCCCTTGTTCAAGTATCACGTTATTTTTAAGAATCTACGACATGGCGTTGCTCACCTACCTGTTCGCTTTTGCCCACTTCTCCTCGGAGATCCTCATCTTTCGCACCTCAAGGATCGGTATACCTGTCCTTTCACCTGTCATAGTGGCTAGTGGGTATCGCATCTTGATCTTAACTTATTTTTGACCTCACCACCTTGTCTTATCGCAGCCACCTCACTTGTATGGATGATTGCCCAATATGACTTCTACGTAAAACCTTGATATCGACTTGTCTACATACGGCCGTCCACCGAACCTGCTATTCTTGACTCGATAAACCTAGCACGTGCATCTAAACAGTGCGCTTACTCAATGGTCTCGCATCATCCGCTATAATTGGCTCGAAGTCTATCCCCTAATATCTATTTTAACCAAAGTTGTCAAGATGACAGGATGGCAGTCGCTTCTTGCCAATAACGACATCATTGTGCTGACATGGAAAATTGACACGTATTACGACGTACGCAATGGGTAGTTCCGTTATTTCTGACTGCTCTGAACGAAACCAGCCGGGCCCGCAATTGCTGATTGGCTCTTTGGAGCTGGTCCAACCCCCGCATTTGAGACTTGATGGTTCGAACAGACGGACACACATAAAGGCGTCAGGTTTATACTCGCGCAAAGGTCGGGACTCAATGGAAGTGCGGAACATGGATTCCCTCAAAAAAAATTTCCCAAACATGAGGCGAAAAGACACTATCCCCTAGTCCATTTGACGCTACTTACGTTGACTTCAGACGCAAATTTCTCCTGTAACGAGCATGTGCGACACAATCACGGAATGCGATGCAAAGTGCCGTAGCGCTACCGCGTCTAGGACAAGGTCACGGGGGCAAGTGCGTGTGATCCAGAACGAGATGCAGGACAAATCAGATTGCCCGCAAAGACGACGGGTACTGGGTATGCGCGTGCTTTATAGCGGGTTGCGATGCAAAGAGCCGTGCCGCTATCGCGTCCGAGTCAAGGACAGGGTGATCGCCGCCATCAGTCGACACCTTCGTTCCTAAGATGGTTTGACCCTCGCGCGGGTGCTCGACAACACTAGCGTTCTTAGCAGCAGGGACTGGCAAGGGAGTACGACACTAGCATATTTTAGTAATACATTCACGGACAAGTGCGTGTGATCTAGAATGTGATGACAGGATCCAACGCCAGGCCCTAAACCACTCTTTGCCGTTAAAATCTTATCGGGAGTCGAGCGGTGATCATCGTCAGATAATCACCGAGGTTGAAGGTATCCGCCCCAGATAAACAATGAAACGCAGATTTGGTTCTTCACGGAAAGTATCATTACCGTGTAGTGGATATTGTATGTCAACTGTATAGGTGCATCTACCCCATTGTTATCTGCGAGGCTCAATCAATCACGGAGGCTTTCATTGTAGTACTGTATTAGGGGCTGGACTCCGCAATAGCATGTTGTACCCCCAAAAATACCCTCAAGCACAAGAATGAATGAACTAGGCGACGAAGGTAGAAACCAATTCAAAATCTGGGGTGAACCGCGATAACCATAACCACCGGGCGGACGACGGGGCCGCGGGTGTACCTTTATAGAGCAAGTTCAGTTGATTGTCCATCGTGGCGAGGAGAAGTGTAAATATTTAGATTTGGGTTTGGACAGAGGGAATTTACAGTACTAGTCACCTGGTTACAATCCCAGCTGGTGCCGCACTTGCGTGTTATGTACCTTGTTATTCTTGGCTTGGGTTACCAGCGCTTGAAGAAGAGCCGAAGCACGTTTGTTCTAGTCCAGGTTCAGGGACTCAGGGAAACTCTGCGTAAGGCGTAATAGCAGGCGAATGGCCGAGACGGGACGGTAACCGGCAGACCGTACTCCCGGTTCCTGATCAGCAGACCGACCCCGGCAAAGGACGCACAGACTCTGCGACACACGTGATGACATTGTTAAAAGCAATGGGGCTCATACCTCCACCGGAACAAACTCCCATCCACTTTCTCGAGTCACGAAAGAGAAAATATGCCTTCTTCTCTAGAATACCCCCAGGAGTTGCTTTCACTCATCTGTTCTTATGTCTTTGCAGCCTCCATTCCAAGTCCTGTTTCATCCTTAGATCCTCTTGGCTTGTTACAAGCCGGAGCACCAACGGGTCTACCTTCTTCATATCCCCCTGATAGCTGGTCCGAGCCTGTTGCTCGTAGGACTCTTGCGAACCTCACATTGTGAATCGTGCCTGGTCCGACGCAGCCCGTCCTTGGCTCTGGCGCAAGATCGAAGTACGCCTTCCCCGCGACTGGCTCTCTCTCCTCGAAGAAATTTCGGGTGGGAAGATGAAGAGGTCACAGAGGAAAACACCGCTCGTGCGGTCGAGGAATCCATCATTAAAGCGACCCATGCTGCGCTGGCAGCAAAGTCTGGGCACGGCAACACCCTCGACGCGGAGGCGGAGAGGAAGTTGAAAGAGTCTATCATCCAGGAGCTCGGCGGTCCCGATTGCTCCATCCCTCCCGAGTTGCTTTCGCCCCCCGCATCGCGTGATCCATCTCCACGCCGTTTGCGTCAGAAGAGTAAGAGCCCGGCACGCTGGAAGCTCCTGCGCTCCATCAGTAACGCGGTGCAAGGTCTAATGGGACGCGATGAAAACGGCATGTACGGTAAGCATTTCCGCCCCTTGCATTTCGTCCTTCGTCATGTGCTGAGCCGTGCACGTCCCTTAGTGCCTACTATTCATGATCGGAGACCGGGACGATTTGTCCGTCATCTGGATTTTAACCATTTTCGTACCATCGGTATGCGCCGTTTGGTTGGAGAGAGCTTCAACAACCGCTTTGTAACTGGGGAGCGCCTCGAAAACATTCTCAAGGTACGCATCTTTATAGCGGAAATGTCTTGGACGCGTCTCATTGTTTCAAAGGAAACCCCAAATCTGACCACATTTGGAGCGACAGAGTATATGGACGGTGCATTAACATTGTCCGTACTCAAGGAGCTTTTACTTCGTGGAACGCCTTTGAGGGCTCGCGGCCAACCCCTCCGCGGGCGCGGTCTGGTAGTAGAGGACGCTCATGACTGGGAAGTAGAGGATATAGCGCGCCGCCGCGAATGCAAAGAATTGGAAGCCATAGATTTCACCGGTTGCGTCAGCGCCGTTTTCGTCAATGCCCTTACCGACTTTGTGAATACCCATATGCTCCCGCTGATCTCGGAATCAGATTCTAGTGAAGACGAGGATGGCTTGTCCCATCGTCGGAACCGTTTATCCCGGCGTTTTTCGGAAGAGCCAGTGACTTTCCAGGATTGCAACGCCTCAGCCTGCGCGGGGCTAAATCTATCCCACCCCAATCCTGAGCACCTTCGTCACCGCATTACCATCGCTTACCCATCTGGATCTATCGTCGACACGTGTCAGCCCGGACATACTTTCCAAACTCGCCACTTCTCCGACCGTGCGCTTACAATCACTCTCCCTGGCACGGTGCGTCCGCTTGACCGGCTCAAGCATTCGAAACTTCCTCGTATCGGCACCTGCTGCCCATTACATCACGGAGCTAAATCTCTATGGTGACGCCATTTTCCCGAATCCCATGTCAGTGGAGGAGCTTCGCGACGTTTTTACTATGGCGCCATGCTTCACATCTGGAAAGATGGTGTACTTGGATCTATCGAGCGCATCCCTGGACCAGGGTTTGCTCGATGCAATGCCCGGCCAAGCTGAACTGCGTTCACTTGGGCTGTCATTCATCCCACGCCTCCCTCTTAATGTGATTGCGGAATTCATACGGAACAAGGCAGCACAAGTTGAGATTATTACGCTACTCGGGACATCACAGGAACTCCGCGCGCAGCCGCGACAGGCATCCATGGCTCTACACTCGCAGATCATCAGACCCCTTTGCACGCCGCCTTTCAAATCCGACCTGACAGGTGATAGCCCAGCCTCGCGCCACTGACACATCTGCGAGTCATCGAACTTTCGACATCGTTGTTTCCAGCACTGGGTGCCGGTCAGTGGCGCGTCGTTCGTAGCAAGGCGGCCGTGGATGGTACGTCGATAGTGCCAGCGGATGGGTATCGGGTTCCGAAGGCGCATTGTTGCGAAGGGATTTAGAAAAGGAACATCCGTGGAGGCGGGCACTTCAGATGCTCGCCGACGCTAATGGGAATGTCAGCAGTGGAGTCGGGTGGCATGCCCGAAAAATGGAGGTAAGCAAATTCCCACAATTTTCTGGGAGGGGGGGCTGTCCTGCTGACTTTATGATGTACACAGGTTTTGCACGGCCATGGTTTGCTTGGACGGGAGGACGGGCTCTACGGCGCAGTCTCTTTCGCTTATCAGGGATAAGTGGGAGGCCGTGTGATATCCAACAAGCTAACAAGGCTGGATCCGGTCACAAAAACAGTGGCACTGCTTGCGGTGCAGTCGTCGTTATTGTTACTCTACAAAGGATATTGTATAATAAAAATGGCTTTTATTTTTTGGTTTACTTTTGAACAGAATGTGGCTTTTGACCAGCATGCGGAATTTTAGCTTTAGCCTGCAGGTTGCGGCGGAGTGTGTTTGCTTTGTGGGGTCGAGACACACACACCTGTCACGTGAGAGAGAAGCGATCGCCAAGACAAATAGGGAAGTGCCAAGACCTGGTAATTGTGCGACTTGCGGCGGGTTATTTAAATAAGTATGAATCCCATCGGGGGAGAGGCAAACTCCCCTCTCAACAAATTCCACCAACTACTAACCGATCTCTTGGCGTGCTTGGCGTACTAGGTCCTACCCCTCACTTCGATACCAGAACCCAAGTCTCTACTACCCACGAATCTCGTCGTCTCGTTCCGTCAGACCCCTCAGAACAACCAAACATGGATGGGTCCACAAGTAATGAGGAATCTCTTGTTCTCCGAAGACCATGGTGGAGGAGAATTGTCTCGGACCTGCGAGAGCGGCACAAACGCCAAAGGCCAATTACGGAGTCCCCAAGCGTTCGTCAGAGTATCCTCGCCATAATCAAATCTTCTCGTGAGCCCACCCATTCCCCTCTCTTGTCCCAACTCTTCCGACCTGCGAGCGTTCTTTGTGTAGGGTTGAACGTCTTGCTCATCTTTATTCCCTTGTCCGTGAGTGTCTTTAACGATGACCTAGTTGGATTGCATCTCATCGCGTTTTAGTGGATATTCCATTTTGTTAAACTCAACAATACCTTGATTTTCATCTGTACGCCTTACCTTCTTGGTCACATGCCACCTCTGAATTGTATTCTAGTCTCGTTCCTGGCTATTGTTCCTCTTGCCAAGGTGCGCATTTCTATGTCCCTGACCGCATGGGTGCCACTCACAATGGCGTAGCTTCTTGCTTTTGCAACAGAAGAATTGTCAATCCGGCTGGGACAGACCCTAGCTGGTTTACTCAATGCTACCTTGGTGAGGCTGATTGTTTCTGTCACGCGCCAATTATGGTCTTCTGACGATTCTGTGTTAGGGGAATGCGTGAGTGTTTGAATTTATTATTGCATGACGCCTATCCGTTGACGTGTTGCGTTGACGTCGCATGCTTATTCAGCGTGGAACTGATCGTGGCGGTAAGTGGTGCCCTCACCTCGATGTAGTTTCTTGGCACACTAATCCGCCCGCCGTTTTCCAGATCATTGCCCTTGTGAAGTGCGAATTGGCCGTTGTACAGTCCTCTCGTGAGCATCTAATCACTTTTATATTATTTTCCTTTTGACGGGACGTTGTGGTAATTGAACCCCCATCCAACGTGAAACGTGCTATGCGGGAAAACGGCATCTCGTGTCACATGACATGTGGACTCGGTTGTGATTGACACCGGTTGTGATTGATATCCATCAGCCGGAACACGTTGTCTGTGCCATTGCCAAGACTTGATTTCTCTGCTGTGCACGTTGGCTCTTAGACCGTCGCTAACTGCGCCGCTTTTCTCTTTCAGTGATTGGTTCTATCCTGAGTAATCTGCGTAAGTCTCTGTCTACGCAATAGCTTCCTTTGTTTGGCACACACAACTACCTATAGTGCTCGTACTTGGAATGTGCTTCTTTGCCGGTGGTACTCGTTTCTCGGAACAGGGTTTCGGTATAAGTGCGTGCTTCACGCATGCCTGTCTATTACCGTCCAACTCAGGCGTGCATCTTCATGACCAATAACAGGTGCCACTCAGCTAAATTCTTCTTTGTTGACTCTGAGCGTGATTGGCGTACTACTTCCTGCCGCGTTCCATAATGCCGTCCAGCCCTCAAATGGTATTAATCTCACTTCCGAGCAGGAAGACCATGACATCCTTGCTATTAGCCACGGTGTTTGTAATTGTTCTCATATCCATTATCCTGTCAATTGACGCCCATTCACCCAGGTTGCAGTTATCTTGCTTTTCAGTGAGCTTTCCTTCAACTCTTAGACCATGTCATGATAACTAAATCGCTGTCCCTAGTCTATATGTGCTATCTTTTCTTCCAACTGTTCTCACACAAGAGTCTATACGAGGACGATAGTCCAGAGTCATTGAAACCGAAAACGATCGAATATGCTCCCGACGTTGCTCGCAGACTGCGGATTTCTCCAGCGAGACAAGGACCTGCTTCCAGTTCGCCTCCCCCGGGTAGCGACCCGACACATTCTGACAGCCCCACGCCAGATGTGAACTCAGCGGAGGCGGGCTCGATGGAGGTTGAACGAGAGGACGAGCCCCAGATGAGCGTGCCGATGACTCTTGTGCTCCTTGTTCTTATCACTGTGGTCCGTCGATAATCCAATCTCCTGACCGTTTCTGAAATTTGTGGGGAATAGCTTGTTGCCGTCACAGCCGAGTTTCTCGTTGACTCTATCAACGGTCTCACCTCGTCCGGACATATCAGCAAACAATTCGTTGGCCTCATCCTTCTGCCAATCGTGGGAAATGCTGCTGGTGAGTTACATGGATCGTTGGTTACTGGCATCCGCCACTTCCTAACATGATACCCTCCACGCGTAGAGCATGTTACCGCTGTCACGGTTTCTGTCAAGGACAAGTTGACCTTGTCCCTGAATGTCGCAGTTGGTTCGAGTATCGTACGCAATATCCATTCCATCTTGTCAATAATTTGTACTGATGCCTAGTCGAATCTGGCAGCAAATTGCCCTCTTTGTCATTCCGTACGTATTTTGTAAATGATCATGACGTTGAGCTGATTGCATTTCGCAGTTTCACCGTCACATTGGGTTGGATTTTGGGCAAGCCATTGACACTCCTTTTTGATCCGTTTCAGTCAATCGTTCTCTTCCTCTCAGGTTAAGGTCCCATCCCTGTTGACAACCTGGTTGAATACTGACATGATCTCTTCTCAGTTTTGACTGTCAACTACGTTGTACAGGATGGGAAATCAAACTGGCTTGAGGGCATGATACTCATGTGTACGTATACCAGTCGTTTCGTGTGATTTTCCCCTCTTTGCGACGTATCTGACAAGCGCGTCCCATAGGCCTCTACGTAATAGTTGCAGTCACATTCTGGTTTTACCCGGGGTCTGACCTCCTGCTCGTCAGATGTACTTGATTTCTTTGGGTTCTGTTCTAGAGACATGTTACTCTATATGCGCATCTATATTTGGGTGGTCCCCATGGTTTAATCATCACGACCTTCTAGTTTCTATTCTATATCCAGTACATACCAGAAGCTCTTATTAATAATAATACCCCGATATCTATCACGCGACCGTCAAACCAGTGTCATATGTCAGCTGTGTCAAGCTGTGTTAAGAGTCCGTACACACACGGCCCCGCGGAACTCGTTTTCCGCCCTTGTTCGTACTTGTACCGCACCGGCATTATTTATTTATTTAAACTTCTTTTGAGTATAAAGCGGTTATTGTAACAGCCGCGGCCAGGATCTGAAATTCCATCCAAAGGGAAACGGCTATGCTTATCCGTTCTTACATACGAATCGCTGCCAAATCAGCGCCCGTGGACAGCAGAGATGTATTGGTAGATGTCATGCTTTTGTCACTCTACCTGCGCATTGCGCAGCAAGCAAAGGAAGGCCAGTGCCCGCGGAAAGTACAGTTATCGGCGTCCAAAATTACACCGCATGCAGAACTAGTATCGTCTCATTCCGTGGAGGTCGACGCCACACCTATGGAATGGAATGGTAGTAGTCCGCGCGACTGGGCGTGGTCATAGACAATCCCACTCTGGCACTGAGCTTGATCGTTCGCATCCTTTCACAAGCTACTGGCTCCAGTTGAGTTGGCACGTTTACATTTACACTCGTTCTGGCCGTGAGGTTGGTTGTTGCTGCAGTGCGCCAACCGCCAACCACCACCATGGATATGATGTCGTATGATCATTCGGGATAAATTAGCGGCTGATAATACCGTACATCGTCGATTTAACTATAGCTTAGCCTTGACTTGTTGCTTCCCAGGGTTCAATAGAGTGGCCGCGGCCGCGTTCAAAACGGTCGCCCCGCGTTCTTTGACTTTAGTTTCTGTAAGACGCAAGGGCGAGCGTTGTCAGCACTCGATTGGATCATTACCACTGACCAAACTTACCGAAAATAACCTTATCTCCTTCTTTCCACATCTCCGTGACCAGCGTCTCGCCAGGATAGACAATGCCAGCAAACCTGGGATACAAGACGGTGGTGAGCTATCTGTGCATCTGTCTGAGGAAAAGTCAGGTGACGTACCGGACTTTAATATCTTTGAATGGGCCAAACGTCTTCACGACATGCTTTCCGGATATGCCCATGGAGCAGAGGCCTGATGGATCCTAATGTCAGGCGGACGTTCCTACTCGGTATGTAATCACAAACCGTGAAGTATAGGACGTTCAAAGCCACCAGAAGTCGCAAAGTCAGGATGTATCTAATAAATTGACTCTTGTGTCACCACGCACGTCATACACATTCAGATCTGGCTAACGCACGTGTAATGGATTTGGATCACCGCTCAAGCTACATAGGGGTAAGGGGGGTAGCCGGAATGAAAATGCAGTGAATGTACACACCGATACAATGCGGCTTGCGAAGGTAATGTTTTCTCCTCGAGTATAACGTCAGGCTTTCGGTTCGGTGGCGTATTGGTCGCAGATGCTGTTCCACGATCTATTGTCACAAAAATTCTTAGCATTTGTTCCGCCTCCGCCTCATGCCAAACATGCCTCAACTGACCTCTACCAACGCGCTTGCCACCGAAGCCGCCTGAACCACGAATGACAAGGGTCGTCTGGTTCTCAAATATCACATTCCCCGTCGTCTTATCGGTGGTGTGAACAATTGCGGTCACAGATGCGGCTTTATCTTTGTCTAGGACCTCGGATAATCTACGGTATACGTGGGTTGTCGTGGGGATGTTATATTACGTTTCTAGAGGCTATACACTTACCTCGCTTGGTTAATGAGCACACCACTTGTGGGAATAGGTGCCTTAATTGATAAATAGTGTTCGCCGTGAAGAAGCTTCGTCTGCCGCCGGGCAACGCGAGGTGAACGAATCGCCTTTCAAAAAGCGTGAGGCACCTACGGGGTTGAAGTTTGGCAACCAATCCAATGAGAAGCCTGCGCTCGACGAGAATTGGGGACACACCCCAAACGTGGGGAGCGCGCCGAAGTTCTCATCACCTTCGTATACCCACTGCAACTCCTTCTCCGTTGCCCCTAAGCCCATGTTGTAAACGATGATGTCGCGCTCGTCATACGTGAATTCTGTAGCGTCAGGTATGAGACGCTTGGCTTCTTTCACAACCTCGGAGTCCTCGGGATCAAAGTAGCAATCATCTTCAGTCTTGTTTCCACTGTCTGTCTGTTCGCTTCGATTGTTGAAATTCTCCACGAGCTGTAATGGCGAGGTCAGGACCAGTTTAGTCTTCGCGAGAATAACGGACACACCCGTTCCATGCCTTCTTGAGGGCTAGCCGGATTTGTCGTGCGTCCGTCATCTGCACGAAAGTGTGGGTGTGACGCTGAGGAAAGTGGTAATCGAAGCTAACCGAAATTTGTGATGGCTTGCCACTTCGCAATGACATCCTCCGGAGACAATGCTGTGTTGACCGGGAAACCATGACCACCTGCCTGCTGCCAGCGTGTTTGCGCTGCCCAGCCGCCTGACACCTCATAGAGGGATCCAGTTGTCTCCGTATTATCTGGAGAAGACAGTGAAGATGTACTTTATGACTATGTGAGCAACCAACCTTTACTGACGAGGTAACCAACAACCGGTGCAACGAAGTCAGGCTGCAAAGTGATTAGTCTGTCTGAATCTAGGGGTCTCTGGTACGCCTAACCTTAAAAGCGTCTACCATTTCTTGTGGCCTGATGGCGGATGAGAGATTTTGTTCGATGGCCAAATAATAGGACAGCTTACCAGATGGTCTGTGTCATTGCGGTGCCAGCCGATGGTGCCAGAATATTAGCCAGAATATTGTACTTCTTTCCTTCGATGGCGAGCGAGCGAGTGAATCCCATGATGGCAGCCTTGGCGGTCGAGTAGTTCGCCTGGCCGAAATTACCGTCTGGCATATCTTACTTAGAAAGAGAGGAACGACGTCCAAGACAGAGCATACAGATTCCAACACCAGAGGCGGTCGTCAAAATGCGGCCATACTTCTGTTTATGAAAGATGGGCCAGACAGCCTTTGCGCACTATGCAAAGAATTAGTGTCCTCGTTACGGCAAGTGAGCAGACCGTTACTTTGTAGGTGCCCCTACGCAGGTCGCGTCAGCAGACAACCCAACAAGGGTAGACGAAACGTTAACTACCTAAGATGGACTGCAATGACTTGGTCCCATTCTTTCTCGCCCATTGCCGTGAAGGACTTGTCGCGTAGAATACCAGCGTTCGCAATAAGCACGTGGACGCCACCAAATCGATCCAGCGCGACCTTCACGATATTTTCTCCATCCTCTGCAGAGCATATTGCAGGTGCTGCGGAACCACCGGCTATGGAAAAGGATAAGCCTGGAATTAAAAACTACTCCGCAGAACAGCCTCACCCTTGATAATCTCATCAACCACCCCCTGAGCACCCTTCTCACTTACGTCGTTGACGACAACATTGGCACCCAATCGCGCAAACATCAAGGCATAGGAGCGGCCAAGGCCTGCGCCAGCGCCAGTAACGATGACAGTCTGACCATCAAACCGGACTTCAGGCGAAGCCTGCTTGTTCGACGGGAGAGACTTTGACTGTTCCAAATTCTCCATAACATTGTTATCACTCATGCTCTGCGGGCTACACACAATAACAACGATGATGATTCATAACGAGTAGCAGAGAGCGCTAGAACTCACTGTTCAGGGTTGGTAAAATCGTTGAGCTCTTCCCATCGTTGTTTTACCTGTAAAACGTCCAAGCGCTGAGCGTCGCGATGAGAGTGCTGTACCTACAGCCGAGGGGGTAAAGCTCCCATCGGTCTTGAACACCGCACCCCTGCTGCGCTCCCACCGAATCTCGGAGACGTAGCCAGCTCCGAGAACGAACACTCTTCCAGTGGAATCAGGGCCGTCGGGATGAGTTATCGCAGCGACCAAAGGCGCAACATATTCAGGCTGCGAGCGGCGATGAAACAGACATAGATGAGTCATTTTAACGGAGAGCACATACGCCTAGGTGTTGCAACATCTCTGGTGGCATGATAGTCGCCGTCATAGCAGAGGCAGCAACCTAAGCACAGGTTGAGTAGGAATGAATATCGCAAACCGAACGCGAGCACTCACAGGCGCAATAGCATTGACCTTGATGTTATACTTGGCACCCTCCAGCGCGAGCGTCTTGGTGAAGGCAACAAGACCCATTTTCGCCGCACTGTAATTGGTCTGTCCGAAATTACCTACGGGAGGTAGGTAAGAATACAAAACACAGGCCCGAAATAATGCCGGTCTCTCACCAAACAAGCCGGCTGCGCTGGCGGTGTTGACTATCCGACCGAATTTTTGCTTGCGGAAGATTGGCCAGGCGGCGTGAGTGCACGAGTATGCGCCCTTGAGGTGCACCTCGTGAACTTGATCCCACTCCTTGTCCGACATATTCTTAAAACTACTCATTCACGTGATGATTAGAGCCTCTTCTTGCAATTTCTTGCAGTACGACGAGGAAGACGGCGACCCACCCTTTGTCCCGCAGGATTCCGGCATTGTTGATGAGAATAGTGACACCGCCAAACGCATCCAGAGCTGTCTTTATCACCGAAGCACCGTCCGTGACGGAAGAGCTGTTCACGACGGCCCTTCCGACGCCGCCTGGTGATTCCCGACTCGTTAGAAGTGGCCATTTGGAAGAGCCAAAGCAAGCAAGCCAGAAAATGCGAACCGGCGTTGATCTCGTCAACGACTTTTTGCGCCGCCTCTTTGTTGAAATCGTTTACTACGACGTTCGCGCCGCGCGAGCCGTAGAGGACGGAATACCTGGGGAAATGCTATTCGACCGACGATCACGACGAGAAAGAAACGTAAAACTGACGCTCTTCCGAGACCGCCACCAGCACCAGTAACGACAACTGTATGTCCTTTGAAAGAGAGAGTCATTGTTTGAAAGAAAGAAGAGAAGGTTATTGTGACGCAAGCGACAAGACAAGTTACGATTTGGGTAACTAACCCAGCATGTGATTTTCGGCTACGCATTTAATAAATAAAGCCGAGGCAAAAAGCGCTCAGCGGGGATGTATATACATCATTGTTGTTGGGCAAGTATGCATACATCCTTGTATCCCGAATGCAAGTAGGGGAAAATGGTGAAAGGAAAACGCGTTGCAACGAGGAAACCAGAAGGACAAGAATAGCGGGAAAACTACAAGTAATAGAAACAGGAAATATAGGTTGAAATCGACAAAGCAAAGACACGTGGGGATGTTTAGATCGATGGGACGCATAAATACCCGTCATGGTTTCGCGCATATGTGTGGGGATGTGCAATTCAAGGTTAGGAGGATTATGGAGGGGAGGAAGGGAGAGCTTGTCGCGGAGGTATATCAACGTTGGAGAAATCGAAACATTTTCGATAAGGACGACAAGGACTAACCCCCCCGTTCGAGCAGGACTCCACAAGTAGCGGTATATGCAACAAACGCTATAGAAAAGTGATGAACGAATGCAAAGCAGCCATGCGATGAAGGTCCAACAGCGAAGACAGCGAGAGTGACATAATGGGGAGGAGGTATTGCATGGGGATGCATGATATGTTTGCGTGTATATAGGAACGTAATGCACAAGGGGTCTGTCCGCACAAACGGAACTGAAAGCTTGACAGGGCGAGAAATTGAAACAGCGACGAGCGGGCTTCTGAAAGCAAGTGTAGGATGAAAATGCATGTGAAATGAGATATGCTGAAGATGCGATGTAGAAGGAGAGGTGTAGGCAGATGTGAATCATGCCAGCACCATGCCTTCGTCTTGATTGACTTGTTCCCGAGCCACCTCGAGGGCATATACAGATGCCTTGAGGAACCTCTTGTGCGCATACTTCTTGTACAGGTACAATTTGTTGAAGCCGGGCTCTGTGATCTTCTCCAAAAGCATGTGGTAACCAGGCTCTAGTTGCTCTTCGATGTAGCCAGAGTAGAAAACGAAGCCGTCGTTCTATGTTCGAGGTCAAGATTAGCACGTGATCGACTCAAAATTGCCCAAAAATGGGACGCTCACCCAGTCTCCTCCCATCATCCGCCGCGCGGTGTACATACCAACTGCTGCAACCATGCATGGCTTGACACGCAGGAATCGATGGTCGAACAAGGTCACCTCGGCGAGAAATTTGCTCAGCGTTCGTGTCTGGATGTTGAAATCATCCGCATGACTAATCTTGCGCAACCAGCTGTATGGCGAACAATATTGCGAGATGTTGAACCCGAGTGTTTGAAGCACGATCTGCTCTCCCTTGAGGATCTCCTCTTTTGTGCAGCCTTCCTTTGTCAGGAAAACAAATTCATCCGCCGCTGGCGCAAGGATCTCCTCATATTTTGACGCTATGAACATAGCAGTGACCCCGACGAGTTGAAGCTTGACCAGAGACACCGTGCGGAGGGACAAGAACCGGTCGACAATATTGACGGCAATCCATAATGTCTCTGGAAGCATATGGTAACGGAGATGGACGTGCAAAAGCCAATCGACGAGTGTCTGGCGCATATCCCAATTGATCTCAGTTTGTGCGTCCATGTAATTCGGTGTGGGCATGATTGAATCCTTTTCAAAGTCTAAACATCTTGTAATAGAGAGCGGATACTAAATCTCACCTGTAGGTTCCCCATGTACTGGAAAATTTCATCCGCATACTCGGAGCACATCGCGTCATCATATTCTTCATCTTGAGCATCGAATGTCGCTTCCACCTTGTCCACTTGACGCTGGTACCTGGCGGCACGGTTAGGGGAAACATCAGGCCAGATATACTCCAAGATTTCGTCGGCGTCTTCTGTGGGAACTAGATTTTCAATCACTTCCGCACGGTCCTGCTCGTCAATCATATTCTCGAGCTCCTCGTCACCAATGACGAGGATGTCACCCATCAACTTGGGTCTGGTATCATGCGAATCTTCGACCTCCATATCATCATCCGGTCCACCAAAGTGCGCGACCCCCTCAATGTGCACGACGGTCGGTTCTGGCTGGGAGAAGACGCGCTGGGGAATAAGAGTGTGGGCGAGGGGGGGTCGCTGTGGTAACGACGTTGCTTGCGCAACAAGTGCCGTAGGCTTTGCAGCCAAGGTATCCGTTGAGGACCATCCGCGACTGAGGATGATCGCGCACGCTTCTGACCTACGTCAGGCGCCTTGTCCTTGTTGGGTTTCAGCTTGGAGTTCTTCGTACCGAATTAAGCGTTTGAGGCGGAACGAGACGGAAGGTACAAGGCGACGCATACCTTACGGTTGATGGCAACTTCCCCAAGTGCGGGACGTTGTACACCATTCGTCTTGGAAGCATGAGCACCAGACAGTCCACCTCGCCCACCGCCGGGTAGAGCGACACCAACATTCTGCCGTAGCTTGCTTGTTGCATTCTCATCTAGGTTCTTAGGGCGTTGGATACCAGTCCGGTTTCGCAATGGGAGCTAATGAGAGGAAGACATGTGGCAAAAGGGCCTGTGAGTTTGTGGCGTAAGGGAAGAGTAAGATTTGACAGCGTACACGATGAGCCATCTAGGTCCTAAATGGAGAAAGGAGAAGTAAAGATGATGGTGAAATGGGTGGAGCTTAAAAAATAGACAAAATAGAGAGAATGGAACAAGACAAGAGGACTGATGAATGGAGTGAATGGGAAGGAGTAGTGGGAAGAGAGGGAGAAAAAATATGGAAAAGATGTTCCCGATAATATGGATAATGGGAAACAGGAAGAAGGAGGATGGAAAGAAAAGGGTAGAGAGGGAGTCAAAGCGATGTGGACAAAGCCAGCCGCTGGTTGTGTTCACAACCTGGACGCGCTTTCACTTTTCCCGAGCCCGACAACACAAACTAGTTCCAACTTTACACACGTGATCGAATAAATTAAATAATACTGTCAAATAACGCGTCGACGCGTACCCGTAAAACCGCGTCCCTACCGAGTATCTCTTCCTTTATTCCCCACAGCTTCCTCCATTGGTGAAACCCACCAGGTCGGCTTAATAAACTCTGCTTCAATGATGCTAATGCCCTCTTTGCGTCCCGTGGTACCTTGTCCGTACCGTCCACCCCACGTTTGCGCCCGCGTTGGGCTTGTGTGATCACCGCGTCATCTTTATGATGAGAAAAGAGCGGAATAATGTCTTCACCACCTTGTCCAGATGCTGAGCAATCGACGCACGGAAGGCGGGTTTCGTGAATATGCACCACAAAAGTCGTACCTCCAAGGTACAACCTGTCTAGATGCCCCACGCGTTTCGGCATGCTCGCTACACGAGTTGGAGACAGCCTCACGCGTTTCCCATCCTGGCCGGAACCGAAAAATGTCCCATGTTTCGAGCCCATATCCACAATTGCCCACTCACGCCGCTCCACGTCCCAAAAGAGCGTTGCATGGAGTTTGGAGACTTCCATGTCCCTTAGTCGGATCCTTGGAGTACTGACACCAGGCGGCGCCGCATCTCGCCCAAATTGGACTTCCAAATAACCATCGATGACGGCAAGGCGCTGGTTGTGGGGGATAAATCTACTCTCCTGGATGACAAGTCGGCAGATGGGAAAGTCATGTGAAGTCGCGGGCGTTGGATCGGAATGCGTATGAAAAGTAGGATGGGAGTTACTGTCGTCGCCTACTGGGAACTCGTAAGAAGGGTGATAAGCTGTTGGCGGGTCTCCCGGGACATTGTCTCGCATGTCACTTGGCAAGGACGAGGACTGTGATAAATGGCAAGTGATGTGGCAATATGAGTTTCCCACGATCACCAGCTCTCACCGCACTCACTACCAAGGCCATGAACGAGTTCACCGAGGTTCCGTACCTACCGCTTCTGTCGTTGCAAAATAATATCTCAAACAAGGTCTGTAGAACCATTCGGAACTTCTTATGTCAAAGGAGTGGCTTGTCAAGATTGATCATAACAAATCTATTCCGTACCTTATCGTACGTCTCCCTCATTTCAACGTTATGGCATATTCGTCATTTGAGACGTCCCTTGGCAGAAACTGCACGCCACATTCTCCGATCAAACATGCGTCTTCTTGATAACAGATACTAAGACCGTATGGGCCGAGGGTGCCTTCATTTGCGCTCATTTCTCCAATAGTGAACTCACATGGACATACTCCAGTCCTGTCTAGGCAACAGTTGAGTCGCCGATGGTCAACACTCAACACCAATGGAACGTTCAACCATCTGCCGTATCGCGAGCACGATAGCTGGCTCGACCAGGTTTTGCAGTATCTCGTGGATGCGCATTCTCCCGATGTCATCGAGCGTCTTTCTTTCGATGTGGTAGAGTCTCGTTATTCGGTATGCCGGGCCTTTTTTTGCACTTTTCATCTTCTCACAAGCTTCAGGACCTAGCAATTGACCTCCAGGGAGATACTTTCAAATGGAGATGGGAGACCTCCTTTATTGGGCGCAGTCAATCGGCAGAGCTGCTTTCGAAGCACCTCATAATGCCCCTTCTCTGCACCGCAAACCTGGCTTTCACCATGCGGCACGCAATCAATGGAATCTCCGACTACGATCTCGAACAGGTAGGCTTCGAGAGTTCTTTACGCGGCCCAGGTGAACAACCCCGTTTCACTTTGGCGCGGGGCTAACTAACGCCTCGTGATGGGGGTTGGACGTTAGCGCCTAATGTTATGACTCCCTAGGAGTTATTTTGCGCCCACTAATTGACACATTGTGCCGATCAGAGTCAACCACTACCCTGGTTCTGATTACTTGTGTTCCAACTACAAATTTCTGACCATGTCTTGGCAGGTAATTGACAAGAACGGCCGCGTAGCACGTCGTTGCATGGACGAGCATACAATGCGCACATTCTCAGACCCACGCACAAGCACAAGCATACGTCGCATGTCAGCTCTTCTTGCCTTTAGCGCCAACCCTCGTATGTTATCTCGGCAGGTAGTGCGCCCCTTGTAACGCTCGAGCCTGCTAACGCACATTGCCCCTCATCATAGCGCCTGTACTTAGCGAATTCAAAAAACCAGAACTTGTACTACCCTCCCTAGATCCTGCCCCAGGGAGACAGGGGACGCCCCAGGAGACGCCAAACTCCCGAGTTCCGTCCGCCCCCGTTCAGTCGTCCAACCTACGTGTGAGAGGAACATCCTGCACTGGCACCACCCATGGTCCTATTAATCAATGACAGGTACAGTCGGGATTTGGAGATGACGCCCCGACAAGTACAAAAGCTGTACGACAAGTCCCAGAAACGGATATTCGCGGACAGGCCGCTACGGAGGACTTTGCCACCGAGACCGAAGAGGACAGCGATAATGTATTTGTGCCTGCCCGTAGGAAACCAGGAAAGGGAAAGGACGCATCGCCCTCTACAGCTACAGCCACATCTATCCAGAACAAATTGGCGTCTCGAACTGGTAGTCCCATTTCATCGGTCCCAGGATCTCACGCGCCAGTGCAAGGTGGTGGTATATCCTCGAAGCGCCCTCCATCGGACTCTGAATCCCGCCCGCGCTCGAAAAAGAGAGAGCGAGCTACAGGACAAGATCGCAGCGACAGTGACAGTGACGATGGGGCCAGGGGCGGCGAATCGAAGCGGCGTGGAACGAAACAACCCGTCAAACGCGTGGGACGGCGTTTTTAAAGTCGCGCACACACACACGTATGGAGATGAAGGACCCTCACAGGCGCCCTTTTACCCCCTTTCACTTTCTTTCTTGACGCCGTCACGTGGATGTATACAGATTATCTTCTAACTTGGCACGCGTAGCGGGACAGAGTTTCTTTGGTGACGAAGCACGGTGAGGTTCTATTGTGGACGCCCGACCTTATTCGGTATTTCTTCTCGTGAGACTTGACTGGCTATGTCTCCGACGCTTCTTGACTGAATCTGACCGAACCGCATCGACGCCACGATCGTAGATGTTTCGTTTGACCCTATGAACGGATTCCGCACATTCGAGGGACATTCCGATGGAAACTTAAAGGCCACGGAAGAGCTTCCCAAGGAAGTGCGTTGGATGGTCATCATGACCCTTTCGAGGACAAGTCTGCTTTGACCGGGGTCTTATGAGCACAATCTGACCCTCGACTGCTTCTAGATCTGTCCCAGATGAGACACTAATAGTAACCGATCCTACATCTCAGTCACGTATTCGTTGAGTGGAACCACCCGAGATTGGATTAGATCTATGTGAAATACAGGATGATTGTATGGGATTGAGTTGTAGCTCGTACTATAAATTTGTTTCAAACAAAGCAAAAGATGCACAACAAGAAAGCGGTTAGGCAGAAAGGTTGGGTGCTGCTATGATCGAGTAGAAGAGGAAGAGGCAAAAGGCCGCGAGGCAGGCTCCGCCGATCAGCGGCGTCGACCGCGATCATAGATAGCTTCCTTGCAGTTGTCACACTGCTCTTGAAACAGGTTTAACACCCGACGGTCGTCATATATAATCTGGGGGAGGAGAACCAAAGTGGGGGTGGCGTGATCGCAAATGTGGGAATTCAGAAAATTAAGGAAAAGGGCACATCCCGTACCCGACTGCAATAGCACGTACGCGCCGTCTTGTGCTTGTGCGCACTACTGTAGAAACAATCTGGCGAACCGCAATCGGTCTTGTTTCCTGTGGAATATAATCGAACGTAGTGCTGTGGGTGTTTTAAAAGAGAGAAGGAAAAGAAAAAAAAGAAGGGGGTTGGGACGGAGCAAAAAAGCAAAGAGTCAGGAACGAGCTTTTCTCTCTGATTCAAAATAGAATGGAAACAAGCACCCCGCAACCTCGGTATTGATTCCCAAAGCTGGAGTGGGGAGGAGAGAAACCGTCGTCAGAAACGTGTTGTAGTAATACAGATCGCCATAGATGCATACCATTCTTCTCTGCACATTATGGCCTTTTTTTTTTCTAGGTAGTAACGCGTTTTTTTTTCTTTCTTTCTTCAGTTCAAGTGCGCAAACGGAAGGGGGGCAGACTTTCGATTTCGAGAGGGGAGTGGGGGGTGGATGACAAGAAAAAAGTAAGGGGGGGCGGAGGTGTGTGGATATCGGTGCTGTGTTCGAGTGGACCATGAACCTTTATAGGTCTGCGGAGAAGGGGGACCGCATAGCTTATTGGGAGGGCTATCGGCCGGGTAGGTGGGTAAGCGCCAGCGGGGAAAGCGGTCTAACGGGGGACGAAGGAGAGAGAACCGAGGATCTGGTCCTGAACTGGAGAAAAACTAATTTCGGGCGAAGTGGATCTTGGAGAGAGAGATCATATGTTTCCCCCCGCCCCCCTCTGTAATGTAAAGTGCTGCTTTAAAAGAACAAGGATCCGAATTTAGTAAATTTGGAACGCTCAAAAGTAATGATTGAATTAAAGAGGGGTGGCACGAACCAGGAAATATGATCGCAGTTCATCCTGAGCGCCACGCAAGAGATCGGAAACAGATCAAGGTGAGAGTGAGGCAATCATAGCATTCGTCGTCTGGGTAAAGTCTACCCGACTGGCGTGCCACAGGCTGTGATATGTCGGTTTGGTAACGTGGCCTCGATGTAGAAGACGATTATTTGTCATTCTCCAAACATTTCTCGTCATGTGTCTACATTCTTGCCCCACACCTCTGGGTCGGGAAATCGGAAGCGGATAATTCTTGTTATCTTTCCTGTGCAATTCTCTCAACAAATAGGTCCTCTGATGTGTTCTTTATTACAGGTACGTGTTCAAAACGCGAGCCTAGATAAACCTTTATTGTTGTGTTTGGAGTATCAAACTAAATAGAGTCTGGCGTTTCCTGAACGGATGCCCTGAGAATGAAACCAGGCACAGATGTTTGGCTATACTCCAAGACATCGGGGTTAGACGGCCTACTTAAGGTATAGTTTGTTCCATTGAACCGAAAAATCCCTAGTCCAGGACATTGGCCTCTGGAGAACCAACTTTGGATAGAACGATGCTGTTGTAAAGGCGCCTCAGTCGATGAATGCGGGGGGATGTATGTCCTTCCACAAGCGAAGAGAGATTTCAGCCATCACACGATGCAGAAACCAGGGACAATTTGGGGATCCTGGATGCCGGCGCAGAGGAGTAGAAGCGGGATTTGTCCGCCAGAAGATCCTTGGGAATGTCACGAGGACAAGCAGGTGTACACAGATTGTTGCAACAACTGCCTGCGCGACTTGTAGCGTGTTGGTCTGAGAAAGCGGGCACTTGAACTGAGTTGTTGCGTGCCCGGAGGAAGGGAATCGAAATCGCGGCAGTGACGTGGCGAACTGGGTTTGTAAACTTTGTTGATATCATCATCATCACCGTTAACATGGGGGTAAAAAGGCTGTCAGGTGTCATGCGCCCTAAAGTCGACAGAATGAATTTTGGCGTGACACACACACATGAAGAATGACAACCAGGGGGGAAGGGTGGGGGGGCAATTCAGAGAGGTTGTTATTCGAGCTCGAGGCGATCCCAGCGCCGTGGTAAAGAAACCGAAGTGGATTGTATGACCGAGTCACGCGCGTTTGAGCCAGTTGGCGGAGAAGCAGCCCAAGATCCCCGTGGGAGAATATTTAAAGTCCGATAGAAGCCACAATTGCAGCAGACCGCCGCGTTCACCTCGAGGGTTCCACACCACAGAGGTTCCACCTCCACTCCATCCCTTCCCGTCTAATCTCATCCCTCATAAGTTATTTCTATGCTTTCACTACGGCGGGTTGGCTTCAGCGGCGTTTGCGTGCCTACGTGCTTGATATTCATTGGTTCTAGTGTCCCAACGCGCCAACTCCGTGGTTTTCCTCTTCGTCTCCGGCCGCGCCCACAACTTCTCCCGTCCTCGAACAGTTTTTTTTGTTTTTGTATTTTGTGTTTGAAACTTTCCAGCGGTACCTCCTCACACCTGACTGAGCTCGAACTTCTATTCGGAATATGGTTTCCTTTCCTGAAACTGCCGACACCTCCCAAGTCACCGGTTGCAAACCCAGACTTGTTGTCTCCGCTCCCGGCGGCGGCGCCTGGGTTGAGATGTCGATCATCGTCAGTCAAAATGTACTCACCAACGAGTATCTATTCACTCGAGTATGACAGGATCCTATCTGTAGGTCTGTAAGATTGGTGTCAAAGTTGGTCTATATGCCCTATCCATGGGCCTAGGTCTCGGTTATTTCTCGGCTAGTAACTGATCTTTGCGATCTTCCCCTGGAACATTCGCACGATGTTTTTATCTGTCAAGATTATCACTCGGAGCATCGGACGGAACACACATCTTCTCACGAAGGCGTTGTAGGGAAGTTATGTCACTGCGGGGCCTTTTTGTTTTGCACCCCCTGGCCCCTGTATGTTCAATGTCGGCCCGGGACTTATCTTTATGCCACCTGCACCGACCGATGCACCGAGTTGCGGCCGTGGTTCAACAAGAAACGTAAGGATGTTATCAACTCTGCCAGTCGTTGCGCTTCTCTTCGAGTACACAATCTTGGGCTTGTATGTCTATGTTGCAGATTTCGCTGTCGAACTCACGTGGTCAATTTCAAGCTCCAACGTCTCAGAAGAAATGGACATTCCCGCTTTGTATGTAACCGTTACGCCATGTCAACATACAATTTGCGTACGAGCCCATACGAATGGCAACGTTACGCTTTACCCCACCGGCGTAATTGACCAAGGATAGATATTCTTTGCGTACCCGGTCCCGTTGACTTCCAACCAGTCCTCGTAGATATTGGCCGCCCTTGCCCCACTTTGCACATTTCACACCTTCGTAATGGGAACTTCCGTCCCCGGTGATTTGGGGAATTCGTGTTCATACCCCGAACTTGCGCCCAGATTATACCACTCTAGACATTGGTAAGATATCGGTTGGATCCTCAAGCAGGCTCATGGCTGTCGATAATCGATGATGAAAGAAAAATGTCACAAGCTTGACATGTCGAGAACTCTGTGGTGAACACTGACTTGGACATACGCGACGTCCAACCAAAAGCTCTGGCGAGTCGGGTTGCTATTTGTTATGACCGCACACTTGCCGCTTGACAAAAAATGAAATGGACTGCAACGTTCCATCGAACTATGTCCTACAGGTGCCTCTCTTGCCATTCTGTTTGTACCGTGTTGGAAACTTTTGCAACCAGGCGCTCTTGTAGACCCAGAGGGTCGGATCTCGGTTTTTTCTTAGTGTCCGTGCCCCGTGGATGTGGCGAACCGGGACGGGCCATCTTATATAGCGGAACCTTTCTGGCTGTATCAGGCTCGCAAGTGCCGAAGTCCGGAATGGTTGAAGAATATCCAGAAAACCTGAGGGACAGGTGAGGATCGTGATGGCCGTTTCGGAAGAGCCCACCGGAATTCAGCAGCTGGGTTGAAAAGACGAGGACGGGTCAGTAAGATAGACCACCAATTTGGCCACCGCAAGTATCGCTCCTGTCTCACGGATCCGGGTCCAGGGTTTCCCCCCTTGACCAAGTTGGAATTCGCGGTGGCGTTGCCAGGAATGAATTGGTTTACCAGTCAGGGGAGGAGAGAGGCGATGCACCGTGAGATCTGGTGAGAATTTTCGTCCCGAGATACTGTACCGATCGATGGTTCAATTTCATTTCGCGTTGTTGACTTGGAATAGGGATATATGTATATCTGTCAATCATAGGAGGGAAACGCTGACCTTGTTATCTCATGTTTGATTCGTCTCTCCAAAGGCTGTTCACTAAGAGGTACGGATGCGCTGGCGGTGTCCTCGGGCCTGCATGTTGGCACCTGCCACTAGATAGAAGAGAATACCGATGGCGCCAGACTTTGTAACAACCACATCAGTCTTCGTGAGAGTCTGGAAGTAGGAATTCTGATCGGCTTAAATGAATTCAATTCCGTTGCCACTAGAGTACTAGAGTAACCTTGCATTAAAAATCATTGATGGGGAAAAGTTATCACAAAGATTTGAAATATCTTACGAGGTTTCGTTATAAGTCATAGTAGCTTTTGATCAGGGTTGGGTTGGGAGTCGATGAGGTGAATCCAAAGGCGCACGTTGTGCGGGGATTGATCCCAAAGTTTGTTCTTATTTACCTTGTCTCATTGGCGGCCGCGGCTACCAATACGCTGGAGAAATCGACTGACGTTATTCAACCCCAGTAACTTATGTCAGGACACGATTCAAGCCCTTTACGCCCCGAAGACGAGGACCTCCTTCAAGTGAGTCGTTCAACCCTATCGGCCGAGACCCTTACTAACAATTTTTACTGCGCCCATTATAGGCCGCTCTCTCAGATCCCTTCTCTGTCTCTAACATCCGTCGCCTCTCTCCCTCTCAACCACAGAGCTGCACACCCTCTACAGATTCAACCGCCAGCACCAGCACCTCTGTTCCTGCTCCGGCAGCGGCGACGGTGTCCTCATCGTCATTCATGTCCACCACCTCGGTCTCAACTGAGGAAAAAGAAGCCTGGAAGGTCCAGCACGAAGCACAGGTAGCCGAATGGCGTCGAGATAGTGCAGCGGTGCGCGCTCGTGCAGAGGTGGAACGTGCACGATGGGAGGAACGTCGTGCGCATGAACGACAGGTGGCAGCTACCTTGTCGGGCGGTCAGAGCGGCGGCGTAAACTCGAGCGTGACGAGTGAGTGGGAAGCTGTATCATCATCATCGCAGCGAAGCACTTCCGCCATCGCGTCGGCAGCTTCTCCTTTTTCGCTTGCGGCATCTGGAGAGTCCTCGTTTGGCCCCGGCAGCGTTGGTGGTGGTGGTGGTGGTGGTGTCAGCGGACAAGTTCAAAGTGGTGCTACACTCTCAAAAGTACCACCACCACCACCACCTCCGCAACGGCAGGGTCAAGCCGCACAGGTAAGCCTCAATCACTCTTTTTTTCTACTGTGCAACTATCGTTCCCTCCCCCCCCCCTCTATATAGTCGAACGTACCTGGATCTACGACGACAACTTCAGGTACTCACCAATCGCGCTCCGCGCTTTCTGCAGCAGCAGGAACGGCAGGAACCGAACCGATCGACTCACCCCACTGGGAAAACGTGCCGTCCTCAATCGCGTCTTCGTTCCCGTCCCTATCATTCCCGGAACCCTCGCGCCCCCACTCGCCCGAGCATCCTCATTCTCATGTGGCACCCCCTGACGCCGCCGCTCCCACGACCCGCCCCGTGACGGCGGCGTCGATGACGCTCGCCGTGTTTGACGACACGCTGCCCGTCCGCTCGCGCTTCTTGGCGTTGCTCTCGTCGCTGTCCATCAATTTCTTCTTGCCGTTCGTGAACGGGGTCATGCTCGGCTTTGGCGAAATTTTTGCAAAAACCGTCATCGTCAGGTGGTTCGGATGGGGACCTGCAGTCGCGACCAACGTCGGGCTTGGCCAGAGTGGTCACTCACGGAGGAACTGGTGGGGCGGTAAGAGTGTATAGTTACACTACGAATAGTGTCGATATACATTGGATTATGTACAAAGAATAGAATAGACCCTCCTCATCGAGCGCTTTCAATATCACAATCCCGATCACATTACTTTGTGCGATAACAGGACGTTTCGATTCAAAAAAAGAGCTCATAGCCTGGCGTTTGGTGGCATAGAACGTAAGGCCTGCCGGACACCGAGATCACCAAGAACGTCTTCGGCGCCGCCAAGCAAAGCGTCAAACGCGATAGTTCGGTGATACTGCGCCTCGTCAGTCACTTGTACCAGGGAAAAATAAACAGGTGCCCGATACGTACGTGCTCGACGAAGCGGCCCATGCCCGTCCGCGTGATTCCACGTCCACCAAAAATCTGCACGGCATCCCGCGCTGTGTCCTGAGCCGTTTGTGTGGCGTACATCTTTAACAAGGCGACTTGGCCGGCCAGGCGTTTCGCCTGTTCTTCATACGACTGCATTTGTTTGTTGTGAACACAACACCTCACAATTTGAACTGAAATGGGCGCGCACCATGTTGTTCATTTGGTGTGTGATATTCTCCAGCCAACTCTGCACCGACTCCACGCGGGCAATCATGGCGGCAACCTTACTGCGGATGACCGCCTGCGATGCCAGGGGCTTTCCGAATGCCTTGCGTTGGTTAATCCATTTGAGGCACTCTTCCACTATCCCACGCTGAGAACGGGCAGAGGTCGCGGCCATTACCCAACGTTCGTGGTTAAAATTGCTTGTGAAATACACAACGTAAGTTCAGGGACGGACAAAGTAGAATAGGTCAAAACTTTACCTGAGAATAACGAAAATTCCTCCTCCCTCAGGGCCAAGAGTATTCTCCACTGGCACCTTTACGTTGTCAAACGTAACATATGCTGTTCCAGCCGCCGAAGAATAACTTGTCTTGATAGCGAAGTCTCGACGCCTTCGCCGCGCTCAACAAGAATGACCGTGAAACCGTCCTCGGTTTTGCATGCGACGGTGAAATAATCCGCAAAACTACCAAGTTCCGATCAAAAAAAGACCTCCGGCTGGTGGGGCAACGATGTCACGTACTGCCCGTTTGTGATCCACTTTTTTGTGCCCGTAATAAGCCAGTGTCTACCATCTTCTGTCTTTGTTGCTGTGGTCTTGAGGCCGAAGACGTCACTTCCAGCGAATGCCTCGGAGATTGCAAGACAGATGAACTTCTTCCCTGAGAATACTTCGGGAACAATCCGTGCCTTGAGCTCGGGGGAACCAAAGTTCAATACTGGAGGGAGACCGATGATCGCGCCAGATTGAAGACCTACAATTGCGCACAGGCTGAATATTTGGAGGGAAGTTGTGCTACCAAAACTTACCGTCTCCATAACCTCTGGCACCGCAGCGTGTAATCTCTTGAACAATGATGAGCTATACAGATTACGAGCATCAAAACACCGCGGTCACAACTTTGTGGTGAACACACCTCATGAAAATAATCAAACTGGCGACAATCTAAAGTCAGCACATACTCTTGGAGAATGAATCTCTAGACGTGCCTCTTCTGGCTTGACAATGCCGCCCATGAGTGTCAACCCGTTGAGGTGCTTTCCCGGACCAGTGCGCATTGCGTGGAGATTAAGTTCCCTAGTTCATGCTCGTTTGTTATGACCATTGTGGGGTTTAACAGGTGACATACGTCATTTTGTGAATGACCTCCAAGCTGGGACGCTTGCCATCCTCTTCCCGAGCCTGGGCATCGGGATAAATAACATCATCGACGAATCCGCGGAAAGCCTTTTGCAGCCTGCGGTGGCTCTATAATCCGATGAGAAAGGTCGGTGATGTGATTGTCGCAAGGGGAACACTTTACCTCCTTGTAATAGGGGCTATGGTAGCCCTCAGCTAGCCATGTAGGCTCAGCAAACGGAACTTTGCTGATTGCGGCCCCACCGCGACTCTGGATAGAACTCTTCTCGCCGTCGATATAACCGATTTGGAGGCGTTGGTATTGTGGTCGTTCGAGGATCTCGTGACGATGGAGACCGTAGAAGGCGTCAGTCGCGTCCTGACCAGCTGCGGGGGGGGGGTTGTCGTAATGAGCAAATGAACCTATTAGGAAAAAAGGACCATACAGACCGATGTCATCATCAAGAAGGACGGCAGCGCCTCCAGGATGGAGGTTCTTGAACCGAGTGAGATCATAAACTTTGGCGTCAATGATAACCCACTGAAAATGGTATGTCTCCGAGTCGGTGATGGCAAAAAAGGGAAAAAGTGGTGCTTACCAGGTCATCGACTTTATTGTGCTTCGCGACATCGTCACGAGTGAATTTCTGAAGCTGCTTGGATGATGACATTTCTAAATTGAAAGACAAGAGGGATGCTAGTTTTTACTTTATACTGGTCTCATTCATTCATAGTTCTCATCACGAGGCCGTGTTCCGACGGAACTATCCATGTGATTACCCACCCGGCAACCGATGACCGTCTTAGCCGCGTCCGACCTCAACGCGTCAGGATCCGATTCATCGTCCTCCGCACCTTCCCGCGTCCGTTACACTTCTTCCGGTGAAACCTTGCTCGCGGTCATTGCGTGTTGTGAATGTGACTGCGGAAGGACAAGAAAAGTCCTTGTGTGCAGCAAATGTGGTGTCGTGCGCAGCGTGCTCGGAGGAAGGTCGTTCAACTTGCACAGTGTTCGGGCCTGAGACACCTACCCTAAACGAAGGGGAACAGATCACAGTAATAGCAACTCACGTCAACTCCCAATCGAAGGGATATTCCAAATATTGTATCATCGGGTTGGATGTAGTATCTCCCCTGCCCAGTATCTGTTTGATTACCGTCAGGTGGTTCTCCATCTGACTTCTGTATAATATCCACACAAGCCACGTTGGATTTTGGTGATCCCGTCGCTTCCCCGTGATACACCTCGGAGACTTCCTCGTCTTCATCCTCATCCCCAACTACAAAAACATCTTCATCCCTAACAGCACCATCAACGTTATTGTCTGATTCTCGCCCAACAAGTGAACCGCGCGGCTTGTCCGACTCGATGGCACCAACGCCGCCCAGGCAAGCGAGGCAGGGGTTATATCTTGCCAATCGAGGGTTCGACGCCAGACAGGTGGGGCATATGGGACGCCCGCAGCACCGAGTGAGAAACAGTATCTCTAAACTCCCACCGCCAGTGGTGCTGGCGTCATCGGGCGAATTGTTCCCGTTTCTTTGTTGAACCTGCTTCCACAGCCGGGGTGGTAAGGATGACGAACAGGCCAGGCAGAGCGTCGCCATCACGCTCGAGTCCCGAGCCATATTGTAAGAGATAAGCTGGCCTTGCGCCGTTGCACGTGCGATATCCAGAGAGCACGCATCCTAGTGCCAGTGCATATGACGCTACCTATTATATGGTTGACTCAGTAACGGTGCCTGTCCAACACGTAGACTGGCAGCCTGAGGTTCTAATTTCAATTTATTCAGAGAGACTCAAATTGGTGAATGAGATTCTTGCAAATGTAAATGCCAAGTTTTATGGGGACTTATATTGTGTGGTCTCCACCAGGCACCAGCACTGTTCCTGTGAGCAGGCCCAGGGTGGGTGTAGACATCATCGTTGCAGCCTGCGGTCCTGGACTTCTGGTCAGGCCAATACAGTTGACATCGGTACTGTTCTGCCAACTTGAATCACTCTACGATATTAAGTAAACATTACACCTTTTCTCTATGTGCACACCTCCATGCATTCGATCTGACTCAACTGGAACAGCTGCACTGAAATCCGAGCATCTTCTGATCCCCAATGCCGCACATGCGCCTTTCCTCCTTTGTCTCGGCATCAATTTCCTCATCTATCCTGGTGTCCCCTTCTCCACCCCAAGGTTCATATGGATTACACGCCATCTGCATCATTATAAGCAATTGTCGATTTTTTTTCTAGCCTGCCCGTCACATTGAAGGCTCACCTGCATCACTTTTGCCAAGATGTGCCGTCCGTTCTGCGCGTCCGCCTCTACTTTGGCGATCACCTCTTCCAACACCCACTGCCGTAAGACGAAACGAGGATTCGCAAGACGGGCCTCTTTCTCGCGACGGACTTGCCAGTCTGCCCCTTCCGTACCGTCCCACCACTCTTCTTTCTCACTCTCAATCCGGGCGGCGTACTTCTCAAGCCAGCTCTTCCATTGCTCCGAAGCTCCGTCCTGTTGTGATACCTCGCCAGTAGAGGTGAATCGAAGGAGCGTGTTGATGAAAGGGTCCAAAGACGACAGCGTCGCCGGTCGGAAACGCGTCAAATGTCGGAAAGTGAGATGAAAGTCTAGCTTTTGGTCTGCCAGCATTGCAAGGAGCGGTTGCACCAAAATCGCGTCGTCCTTGTCGTCGGCGCGCCGAAGCCCGAGACGCTAAAGAAGATATGTACTTATAAGTTACACAACTAGACAATGATGCAGGAAAAACATGCCTGCCGCATCTTCGCGTTGAATTCCGCTTCGTACTCGCGCCGGAAAAGGTCCTTGAGCTCTTCCTCGACTAGGGCGATGCCCTTGTCAATCAACTCATCCTTCTTGCCTTGCTTTGCCCATCCCGCAGAGACGGCTTTGTTCCCCAATTCTGCCTCAGCACCGACAAGAGGAGCGAGAGCATTGAGTAGTGCCCGTAGTGCAAACAAGCTAGCCCGATGATGAGCGCAGCACAGGGGTAGAGGTAAGGGTACTCACACCATTTCCGGCTGGAACTGGAACCAGATGTCATTATCATCGGTGATAGAGGGACACCCTGGGGGAAGAATGTACCTTGTATGCATACCGGCCTTCTTCATCTGTATGATTGCAGACGTGCATTGGATCAAATATGTCCATAAATGCGTAAGGACCTGACGCATCCGTCAGACATGTAGCATGTACGTCGAGCGCCATCAAACCCACCGTAATCGATCGTCAAGCCAAGCACCGAAACACTGAAGAGTTCCATGAATAGTTGCATTCAGGGCAATTTCGAGAGTCACTCACTTGTCTGTGTTGATCACCCCGTGCATGAATCCGTACGCTTGCCATCCCGCAACCATCCTTGCGTTTCTCCTTGTACACTCTAATATCAACTCGCGTCCCCATGCACTTCCTTCAGACCTCTCGATTCGTAACACCTGGTCAGCGACCCACTCGCCGAGCACACGCAGCGCCTCCAAGTCAGCCGGCTGTTGGCCACCGCCGAGGAAGAACAGCTCCTCGGGTGGGTTCAATGCCTCGAATGACCCAATACGCAAGAAAGAAGGTGCGACCCGCGTAACGATACACGCAGATTCGCGGCGCTCGCGTATAACGGGTATCGAAGGGAGATATACAATGGAAAGTGAGCGTGTCGTGGGTATCCCGAGAGCGTTCATGGCTGGATCCTCCCATTTATATGAAAATTGAAATCAAGGTGGATGGAGGTGCCACCTTCTGCGCATAGATACTCTCGAATCGATGAGCGTACGACTGCGAGACCATCAGCACGCCTCGAGAAAGGCGTGCGTCCCGCTCCTTTCAATTGAAACTCGTATGTCGTTTCAGGGTCAAAAGGGTGGGGCGTCACATCTACGAATATGGTTATAGTTATCAGACTCGAAGACAACAGACATGCGGGAATACAGAGGCTCACGGATCGAGATCGCCCGTCCGTCTCCGAGCTGTCCTGCCCAAACACCAAATTGATGGCCGCTGTAACGAAGCGACCACGGCGCAAAAGAAACTTCTGAATCGTCGCCTGATATGAGCATAGCGTGACCCCCGAGAACGTCAATGAGCTCCTGGCGCGTTGCGGCCACCTTGCCATCATCCTCTATATGCCGCCGCTCTTGTGTGTCAGCCTGTCCCAGAAGGGAGGGATCTCCAAGAATTTCAAAGGCATCCCCGACGTCCAGGTGCGGCAGGCAATCTCGCAGACAAGTATTGGACAGACCCAAAAGTTCCATCGGGTTGCTGCGATCGGAGCCTGGGTATAATTTCTGCAGAGTTTCGTTGGTATCTGACCCTGTTTCTTCCATAGGTTCGTTTGAATTCAAGGCCTCTCTTGCGGCGAGCCATTGTTCTACGTACTCCTCCTTGTCAAATGCTTCACCCGGATTCTCCGGTGGCTCGATCTCGTACGGAAACGGCAGAGGGAATGGCGAAACGTGTGAGAAATGGGACTCTGGAGAGATGATGCGCCCACGACGCTGGATGGACGGATTATTTCTCAAGGCATATTTGAAAGTGGACACGGAGGGCGTTGCAGGGTCTGGTGTGAGGTTGTGGATGAGAAGCTTGGATGGAGGGGGAAGAGGGAGGGCAGAAATTGGGTACTTTGTCAGTGAGGACATGTGTATGATTCCTCGCATATATGACACTGGAGATAGAAGTTCAGAGCTACCGTCATCATCGTCGTAATCACTGCCACTGTCACTCGGCCCGGTACCATCTCGTATTTCGACGACGTCAGTAATGCCTCTCAGAGTCGGTTACGGTATGTACACGGGCGCAAAAACTTTCCTTTTCATCTTTCACCAATCATAAATTACGCCAAGTTCGCGAACACTTTTCCTCCCCGCTCCTGCAATTTGCCCTGGACGATCGCGAGAAAACGTTCACACTCATCGAGTGCCCTAGTTTGTTCGGCAATAGTTGATCGATTCCCAGTGTTGATTACGAAAAAAAAAGGTGGAACCGGTCAGCTTATATCGCGCCTAACGAACGACGAGATCGATGTAGCGATGTGAGTCCGCCCTCAGATACAGTAAATCCTGTGGAGCGCTTGCGGACTTCGGCATCGTCCTTGACACTGACCACATTGACAGAGCGCTCACCGATGCACTCATATCGGGCATAGCCAATGGATCAGAAGCATACAAACTGGTTGGCAGCTATGTTAGCACTCCGCTTAATTGGTCCGTTTCACTTCTATTCATTCATGCCACGCTTATTGTGCGATATGAAAAGCTGATCCTTACGGCAGGGCGGTCATCACAGGAGCTGTATCTGAGTACCAGAGCATCGCAGATGTAGAGGGCACGCCCATAGGCATTTCACGGATTGGAAGCGGAAGCCAGACGATGGCGTACGTGATGGCGCTTCAACAGGGCTGGGCGACGGACAGCTACAATTTAAGGGTAAAATTACACGCGCCCTTTTGACGTCTTCTCTTTACTTACTGTACCGGCCTTTCTTTTGGCTAACAGTCAAAAACGATATTCGTGGGCTGATCGATTCGGTTAACGATGGGTCCACGAGCGCCTTTATGTGGGAATGGTTCACCACTAAACCCTTTGTCGATGCCGGCCATGTGCGGTTTGTACGTCAAGGCCGTTCGTGCTCATGTGTCACCCACTGTATATGTCGGATTGAACAGATAGGTTCCATTCCTACGCCTTGGCCCTCATGGTTGATCGCCGCTCATCCGTCGCAAGACCGTGCGCCATCTCATGAGTTGCGTAATTTCCTGCAAGCCCTCTCGAAATACGTGGTCGCATTTGATGCACCCGAAAATCGTGCTGGCCCAAACGTCGAGTTCATTAAAGAGAACTTTGGGTACGGCGAGGAAGACATCAATGTTGAGTTAGATTTAATGTCGACGTGATATGCCGTTAACCGTCGGCACGCACAAATTCTAGCCTGGCTCGAAACCGTCGCGTATCAGAAGGACTGCTCAACCATCCCGGAGAAAGTCATCACTAATACCCTAAAGTAAGCGTGATTCATTAGAAGGTTGGCACTTGTTGACGTTATCAAGCACACTCGAGAAAGCCGGTGTAGTGAAAGCACCGGAGGGGCATCAATTTGATGTGACAACGTTTATCGATACAACAGTGGCGAGGTTGACATGATAATATGTAACGTTAAATACCGCAAATGAACATAGTGGTGTGTATGCTTGTCCTTGTAATGTTAAAACGACGAACGTGGTATGTCGCCAAGTTACGCCCTGCAGCAGAATTGGTTATGGTATTACGTGAAGGTATTGACAAACAGCAACAGAAAAAAAAAGTCCTGACGTATAACGACGTGAGTGGAAAATAAGATAATCTGCCTAAATGGTCCAAAAAAGTGAACGTATATGTAGAGTGTCAATGCATCAATAAAGTAGAACAAAAACCTGATTCCCAATTTGCATGAAAGCATTTTCTCTAGCTTGAGAGTGTAGACTTGGAGAATGAGAATCCACCTTGAAGGAGGGGCAAGACGTTAGAAATCTCACTGCGACTTGAGGAAATGGTTGGAGGCGCGTTTGACATGAGCCTAGACGTAAGCACGGGAAGTTAAACTAATCCGTAAATGGCACAATTCAAGAAGAAGCACACAAAGGGACAGACCTGAGCCAGATTCTCGTTGCGGTGCTCTCCTCCATCACCAATTCCCATTCCCTTTTCGAGCTGTCATTACCCAGCAGGGCATCGAGAAGGGATTGCCGCCCCTCCTTGGTGCCACCGCCTTCTAAAATCCATTCGCAATTCCACCCCTCGCCCAGACCTGGACGCACGTGCGCGCCTAAACGTGCCAGCCACACGTACTTCTTCACACGCACGAATCCATTCGGGGAGTGTGGGCTGCGGACCATTACAGGATGGAAGACGAGCGAGAGCTCCGGATCTTCGCGAGGAGGAGGGAGAACGGCGATGAACCGCGGGTTTAGGGGCGGTCGGGTGACGTGCGCATAGTAGAGTGGGGAAGGCAGCGAGAGCGGGTCCGAAAGAGGGAGAATTGCCGAGAGGGTGTATGGCACAAGTCCCGTCCCGTCAAAGATCATCCATGATTCTTGGAAGGATGTCCCACCCGGCGTCCGATCGCCACTGGGTGATCCGAACTTGTCTTTAGGGGGAAGAAATCCAAGGTTACAAACTACGTCCCCGACAGAAAGGTGATGCCATAGCCCAGCATCTTCTAATTGCTCTTCACACGCGGCGATTGCGTGGTGATCCATCTCCGAACATGGGAAGTAGACGCGTAAGATTGGCGCGCGAAGGCGGGACGTAGCAGTATGGATGTCATGCGGAGCATGTACGGTAAGAGACACCGGTACAGACTCGACCAGGCCAGAAGAATGTGGCGACGAGCTGCCAGGACTGTTGCCGCCGATGAGAGGCTGGAATCTGTCGTGTTCGTCAAATTGTGACTGGCTCGCAGAAGTGCCGACTCATCATCTTCGGATGCTGAAGTTAAGCTGGGTACCATGGGCGCACGCCTCCGAAATCTCCAAGTCCCAGAATAAATCTTCATGCTAAGGGGCTCTGCAGAGGGAGGCGGAGGTGGAACATGGGTTCTCCCGAGTAGGGAAATGAGAGAAACTTCTTTTCGGTAGCTGGCCCTCCAAGGTACGACGGCGTGTCGGTGACAAGGAGAAAAATCGGATGCGCTTTCCTGTCAGCCACTGTGACGCGTGACTCTTTTTTTCAGCATCACTTGACGTGAGAGACAAGGGTGCGGGAAACACGAGCTCCCGTCGTTGTCGCGAAGTGCCACGATATCGTAATGAGGGATCCTCGAGGTCTTCTGGAACTGGTGACGAGGCGCTGTGTATGAGTGCCTGTAGGAGTAGGACCATACGCGAATGGGCTTGACAGAACGAAACATATCTATTTGTCTTTCTTTCCAAGACAGGAATCCTACACCGGGATGAAAGCATCGTTAGGGCGTGGGTGGGATAGAGGTGCAATGAGAATCGCTGCGAAATCACTGAGGGGTAATTGTTGTAACGTATTTTCATATATATAAACGTGCCACACTCACTGAAGTCGTTTAGATCGTGAAATTGGATATCGATATCCTGGGAGGCGTCAAGATCGGCATGACGGAGGCAATACCGAAAGCCGGGGACAAAAGCGGACAGCACAACATTCCGCAGCTTGGGATGGTGTAGAACGTTTCTACACGCTGTGCAGGTAAGGGCGAGAGATCGGAAGTCACGCCACTTTATATAGCGAAGAAAGTTGGCAAGGATGCGGGGCTCCTGAAACACGCTAACCAAGGATATTCGGGACGAAGCAGGCATGTAGGAGGGGGAAGACGAAAGTGAGTGAACCGTCCGACGAGTTGACGACCCCGGGTCGGGAACATCGTAGTGGTCCGATAGCAACGAGTAGGGAATATCTAACGATGATCCAGCTAGAGAGTTCGGAATAGAAGGAGAGTGATCAATGGGAAGCTGGAAATCGAGAATGGACATAGTAAGGAGAGGTAGAGGGGACGGAGAGGAGACAAGGGCGGCAACTATTGACCTCCATTTAATGGCATGAAAGTCTCCTGGACGTGATGAAATACATGCGATGTCCAATGGTCATCTCCACACACAGGCACGTTGTCTCGCTCCTGGGGGCGCCCTTCCATGACATGACCGATCACTTATGCTGTCCCCGCCCACATGTATTCAACATTTCCTTGCAACTCACTCCCTCCTCATCAGCTGCAAAACACTTGCCGCAGTTCTCAACAGTTTCGGCCGCGGGCAAGCGGCTTGTTACTCAGATCAGCTGATCCAAACACAAACACCATCATCGATCCCCTTACGGTGGAGCTCGGGTTCCAACGGACAACCAGGCACAACCCCTCAAATTTTCAAATTGCGTGATTTTAGCCCCTCTGGCTATTGCTGCAGCAGGAACAGTACTAGTATGTAGCCGTTCTATGGACAATCTCGTCAACGTAACAGCCCTTTTTAACATGCAAGCAACAGGCAACTTCCGGGGGTTTAATAAGCGGAAGAGAGCTCGGACCGACCGTAGCAGCTGATCGATACCGAGCGCTGATGCACACGCTGACATGCGCTGACACGATACGCTTTACAAACACAGAGTTTCTCCGACTGACAGGTGCCTTGCCCCTCTTGACCGCAATGTGGATGCAATGCTCTCAACCCACCCAATTACGCTTATTCACAGTTACCAATTCCCGCGCCACTGTCTGATGCGAACGGTACAGTAGCCTTGTTCACTGGGCGGGCTTGTTGGTCCATAAATTTATTGTCTAGTTTAGGAAAGACTGGAAGAGCCCCTGGTCGAATGACCTTGGTCTGTATTTTGCGCCTCTTAGGGGGTTAGCGCTGTTTTTGCTCTGGTAAGCAGCGAACGCGAACGTTCAGGTTGCCATCACTCAAACATTTGCTATGCAACTTATATACCGCATGTCAGCACATCAGTTTTTCTTTTCACAATAAACAAAGTCGGGTTTATTATTGGGTCCATTTCCCATTGTTGCGCCCAATCCGCGTGGTCATCTGGCGGTCATCTGGCAGCGTGGGCGTCTTTACGGCTTGATGATCCAATTCAGTTGTGAAATTCTGACCGCCAATCAAGCCGATCGGGTTTCACGACTCGGCCGGCTGAATTGGCTGATAATAGTTTAAACTTGCAGTGACTCAAGCTCAGTGTCAGCAGTCAGCCGGTCAGGCACGAATGAATTGCGGATTTCGGCTTCGGGCACGTTTTGTTGTCTTAATTTTTTTTTCGGCCTACTGTACAGCTAAAACATCCGATGGCTTTCGGAGGAGTACAGTTGCCATCCGCACAGGCATGTAAAACGCGGCAGTGCGCTTTCCTCGCCTTTCTATCTGCGCTACATCAACTGCGACAATAGACAGCCCGATTCTTATCTGGGAATCGTCTGACTGACTGACTTTGGGTTTGCTAGGGATGTAGCCGGAATTCCCCATGATGTAGGTCGCCCCATGGTGTGATGGACCCATCACATATTTTTCTCTAAGGTTCTTCTCTCCGCAGTGAGGTAGGCCTGCTGCCAAGTCTGTGGAATACACTCTGCGCCCTCGCGATTTGGTACCGTGTTTAGTCTTGTTGTCAGGTCTTGCGGTCTGGATGGCATCTTGACAAGCCAGATATGGCAGTGTCAAACATGTACGTGTACAGGCATCAAGCTCTAGCCACTGCAGTTTGTTTGCCTGGACCCAATTAGCCGAGAGGTGAGACCGTTTGTAGGGATGACCTCGGTTAACAGAGAACTGATACAGTATTGGGTCCGTGAACGAACTAGTGTGCTGTACAGTAGATTAGAGTACAGCATAGCATGATAGCAGTGACAGCTGGAACAGCTCTGAGGATAAAGACCCTCTTCAGTTCGGTGTATTATATCCGAGGGTAAAGACTTCCATTTCCACCGATATGTCCATTAAATATGATTCTTTTTATCGATCCAGTCTGAACTTCACTGTCCGTGCATCCGAGACGCATTCGATGTATCACATCGCAAATTTGGCCTACGTCGTCGATCTCTCAGTCCAAGCATTTGTCAGCTATAAAGCATCACGTGTCCGTGAGAACCCTGCCACAGCATGCAATCCAATTGCAATTGCGGCTTGTTTGGCCCAACCCGCAACGCGATGTCTGACGACGAAGAACGATACAACGTATGCCCTCTCCTTCATGTACCTGAGAGGGACTGACTAGCTTGTTTTAAAGGCACGCCAGGGGGCTCAGCAACGATATCTAGCAAAGGACATCTTCGGTAGCGACTCTGAGCTTTCCGATGCTCCTGATGCAGAGGGTACGCAGTTTGTTCCGTCGTTCAACAATAAATTGATATAATTGACATGATTATTCAGAGGAAAATTTGCCACCTCGCTCACGCCCGACGTCGGCGCCACCAGAAGCGGGTGAAGAGTCGACTGATGACTCTGCAGACGAGTATCGACAAGCACGCGCAATTCCACAGAACGGAGACGGCAGCGGCGACGTGAGCGTGGGGAGGATGACAGCCAGGTAGTACGCGTTGGCAAGGCTCAGCGCAAGCGTAGGGTCAAAGTGAAAAAGGGGCCACCGAGGCGGATTTGTTGAACCTTCCTCCCGAAGAAGGTGCGTCCGTACTTATGTTGTCGTGATATGGTCTCATGTGAGATTTGGGGCCGGTTGATGGTGGCGTGAAATGAACAGCCAAGAGGCTGCGGCTGGACATGGAGATTGACACGATCCTGAAGAGCAACAAGGCGTCACGGCCGAAGAAGCGAAAAAAGGAGGACGACTTGGATCAATTTGCGGATGCGGAAGTGTCTCAGCTACGGGAGGAAATGTTGAACGCAGCGGACCTCGACGAACAGGCCAATCGCGAAAAGTTGCCTGCGACTTTGAAACTGAAGCTATTGCCCAAAGTCATGGGTGCACTCCGAAAGTGCGTGCTTTTCCTATCAACTTTCATGATGATACTCAGATTTATTTACTGTGCAGGAGCTCTCTGTGGCAATCTATCGTCGACAATAACCTTTTGGAAGGTGTACGGCGGTGGCTAGAGCCGCTGCCGGACAAATCCCTCCCGGCTCTGAACATACAAAAGGAATTCTTCACCATCCTGCCTGTGCTGGACATTGATACGGCAGTTCTCAAGGAGTCCAAACTGGGTCGTATCGTACTGTTCTACACCAAGTGCAAACGGGTGACGCCGGATATTACACGGACTGCCGACGCACTCGTTTCTGCCTGGTCTCGACCCATTATCAAGAGATCCGCATCGTATCGCGACAGGGCAATACCGACGGCAGACATGTCCGCAGCCGATGGTGGCGCTCCACACGAGCGTTTGAACGTTATTCTCGCGCGAGCGAAGGAGGGCGAACGCAATCGGGTGCGGAAGAACGCGGTGATGATTCCTCAGAGGGAACTCGGGTCATACACGGTAGCACCGCGGTCGAACTCGGGTGTATTGAAGAACAACGTCAGCGTAGATATGGATATTGAGAGGAGGAGACGGAATGCGGATAGGCTGAAGAGCCTTACACGCAAGATGGGGTCGCAGAAGGTGTAATTTAGTTAGTGGCGTGAGAAGTGATTGTGGCTGAGAGTGTAGCTGAGATTCAATTTGACATGTTCGGGCGCCAAATTGAGTTTCAACATGTTTTAGACTTGATTTCGATTCGTCACTCACTCTGTTTGGACTCATCTCATCTCTAAGCTAACCAGTCCCCTCCCTCTCATTTTCCTCCTCTTCCTATCATTATGCCTAATCCTCCGCTCACGAGGAGACGATCTCCTCTCGTATCGAGCTCTCCTTCTCCAAGGACTCCCTCTATGCGCTCCCCCGCTCAACATCCCTTTCATGTATCCCTAAACGATAATAGGAAGAGCTCAGATAGCTGGAACAGTTCGAACAATGACCCAGCTGATGGTTTAGACCTTGAATGGAAACATGAACATATTCTTCTCCTCACAAGGGTATGATTTCTTTTTTTTTTTTTTTGCTTATCAGTGTCTCATCCCCCCCAGACTCTCGACGCTCTTCCTGCTCACGTAATCACACCCTTTATCGGTCCCGTTCCGCCTTCAAACCTTCTCGACAAGATTGCCTGTGGTGTTGCTCAAGCTAAGGGCCCAAATGAATGGCCGTACTCACTACGAGCTACCCGCGCCAAACTTGTTGAGCTTTGCCGTGCCCGCGCAAAGGAAGTATCTGCCGAACAGAAACGGCAGAACGTCATTGAAGAAGAGGAAGGGGACCAAGATCTCGAGCAGTTTCGTGAGGTCCTCAAGCGTACCACTAACATTAAGCGACCCCTCTACCGTCAATCTAGTATGGACTTTATGCAGTCTGCTAAGCTCGAGTTATGCGATACGGACGCGTTCACCAGGTATTTTTCATTCCCGTTCTTATAGTTTTGCTCCAACAAATCTGCCCTTTTCCTATGCAGAGCTTCTCGCCATCTTCATCGATCAGACCGCTTGTTCCCCAACCCGTTTACCATCCATATGCACGCCCATCATCCGCTGATTCCCAGACTCTCAACATCTCAACGCCTTCTTCTACCACATTACATTCTTCTCGTTCAGCAGTTTCTCAGTGGAAAAAGCAGCCTTCAAACCCATCTTTCCGTCGGTCAGTATCTACCATGTCAACCAATTCCTCGTCTTCTCTGCAGTCGCTTCCTTGTGCCCCCGTACGGCGCACCGATTCGTTCGGAGAAACGCGCAAGGCAATGAAGCGTGCACCCTCCTTCAGTGTTGCTGCGCGGGGCTCAGATGTGAGCTCCGATGAAGAGGAGAACCTTCGCACGAAGCAGACGAAGAAGGCTCGCCGTACTGCGGACCAACGCATCGGTAAGATGCTATCGAGTTCGGACGACAGCCCTGTTCGTCGCTCTCGTGCGAATCCTCAGAGAAACCCGTCTATTTTTGGCCCTGAGCTTCCTCATCGATCCCCTCCCACGACGCATCTGCACCTTGCACCAGCTCACTTATCTATACAAATTCCTGCCATGGGTGCTCATCCACCACCATCCCAACCCTCTCATCCCCCTTGCACCCCTTGCACTCAGCGCACGCTTCGCCGTATGCGCCCCATCCCGTCACGTGCTGCACGTCGCATTAGTTTCAGTAGCCTGGGTGAGAACGATGTGGTGTCCGAGCCTGTGGACATTATTCCCAGTGTAGGTCTTGGCCACGGACTGGACAGCGCGTTCCAGTTGCGCTGATTTCCACACGCCTCCCCTGACTCCTGTTCGGCGCCCGTACCCCTCGTCCCTGGCACCCCATTTCCACAAAAGGGTGTCCTTGTTTAAATTGTCCGGCTCCATTCTTTCTTCGTGGAACACTCCATGAACGTAATTCACCAAGCCACCGTTCTTCCTCAAACGCCACATATCACTCCTTCGCTTCTCTGACTTGATATTAACAACACTCCTTCACACGCTCATTTTCCCGTAGCATTGCTTTGGGATCTCATTTATTCCTTTCTCCGTTTTACGTCATAACCACTGACCATTTGCAGGCTTGTTCGTTCTCCGCAGCCCGGATTCGCGCTGCGTCCTCACATTCGCCTGGATCTTGTTCCTTTCCATTCACAGACATTCCCCACATCCCTATTTGCACATATCCCCTCATCGGCCATATCACCTGTACAACACCGTGCATTATGTCAAAAAAAAAAAACTTTGTTTACCATGTACAAGTTGCTTTGGGCATACGCCATTTTCCATGCGCGCAGATTTCCCATTCACATTAACTGCTCATGGTTCTTGGCGTTTGTAGTTGTTGATACTTTGGCTTACTTGTTAGTACCATCATCGCCGTTTAGCTGCGTCTCTTCCGCTCTCTTAGTATCTCACACTTCGTGTACGTTCTTTCCTTTGAATTTCTTTTTTCCGGCTTTTCGCCGTTAGCCTGTCTTTTCTTGATAGGGTTGAGGCAGTAAGAAGTCCGCAGTGCTGGTCCTGCAGTTCCGTTGTACAATAAAAGATTGTGATTTGTGTCTTGGTTGGTGCCGTGTTAGTCTCAACAGAGGAACTACTTCAGGTAGACCAAACTAGGTGCACCCAGGTCTTGTCAGTCAGGACAGCTCAGCCACGTCATCAATTAGCATTAATATCTTATCAACACAACCCGTGAGATCGCAGTCACGTAGATCTTGGCAGCGTCGGGGGGCAGCCGCGATGTTATGGGAGCGGAGACCGTAGGAGGGACATCCAAAGCTCCCACTCTACGAGCGATTCTGGTCCTTTTTTTGGCAGTGATTATTAAAAACAGAGCGTTGGATCTACATGGGCATGGATTGTATACGTGCCACAAACGCAGAGGCGACCGCAACCTCCTTCCTAGATATATTAGAACGTCGATACGCGCACCCGCTTGAGCGTGTTATAAGACAAAAGGTAAGATAGCTGAGTACTCACAGGTGTCCACAACTGAAGAGAGCACAGTCCCTACGAGACCTCTCCGAGCGCAGCCGCAGACGCCGCCTCCGCTCGCGCGATCCTCTGTCTACGCCGCTCTGTGATCTCCGCACGTTTCTCAGCTATGAGCACCCCTGCGCGCTCGTCCCATTGATGTGCCCAGTAACCGAGATAACCAAAAGCGAGCATCGAGATGAGGTGCCCGCCCGGGTCTGTGCCACCAGTAAGTTTTTGGCAAAAAAAAAAAAAATTACAAGGAGGGAATGAAGAGGCAGGGCGGACGCGCGCACGCACTTTCGAGGAGATTACGCTTTTGAATACCGAGTTGTCCTACGCGGGCGCCGAGCCCGAAGAGGGAGAAGCCGAGGATGGAGCTGAGCAAGGCCATGTAGAATCTAATCTTTAGGCGTGGCTCGGGTCGAGATTTGTTGTTGGGACTGGTGTAGGGTTAACGGTTGTTTAACCCGTTGGTGAGAGAGACGCTTGGGTATAAACAACGACAAATAGACTGGTCAATTGCCAGTGCGTCTTGGAACTTATTCGTTGTCCAACATTTATGCTCACTCCGCGCTTGCTCTGACGACAAATGTATGATCCTCTGATAGCCCCACAGATGAAACCCTGAAAGCGGTCCTATCCACCTCATACTATCTGTTCCACGGCTGAGCGCTGAGCAGTGGTTGTGTAACATTGAAAATTTCGAGTGGGTGTTGTCGTTGGACCATCAGGATTCGTGATATCCACGCCGCACTGCGACAAACAGTGGTATTATTACCCTCAGTATCCTTCACGTGAACATTTGCGCCCTATTCACTCCTGTGATTTGGGCTGGGGTGATGTCACAAACTCATTTGTGGGCAGACTTTATTGCATTTTGCAGCCACATCAGCATCAAGCAGCAGTGCAAATAACTGCTGCTCAATGCAGTGTACATGTGAACTCATACCAAATGCAGTGGAGTCTAGTCCTCCATACCCCAAATGTCCATTCAACATGTGGGTTGTACCGTAAGGGTGAGACACATGTCCTTTGTATAAGTGACGAAATCGTTACATTTACTTCCTATGGACACAACCCCATAGAAAACCGATTTAGTGATTAAAGTGAAGTATCTTTGGTTGTTCTTAACACGACCCTCGGTTCCCAGATGTTTATTTCGTGCATCCAGAGCATCAAAGTTGGGTTTGTCTGCATTAGCCTGTCATTGTCACCGAAACCGCATTGCCTTCCAAGTTTGGCGATAGGACGCGACGTCTTTCCAGGGCTTCGTCATATTCGCCTTCTGTTGAAGATGGGCCGAAAGGGGGATGAGTGGAGTCTGGGACTATGATGGGGTATGGCTCGGAGGATATCTCCACTGTGTACAGTATGCGCCTCATAATGTGGCTTGTTAGACGCGCAGCTCGAACAACACGTTTTTTTTCTATTTTCCTCTCCCTCCGTTTCGTTTTCTTTTCGTCTATTTCTGTCTCTGAAGTTCTATCTTTGCGCTTAGCTGTAAACTCAAGGTAGGGTGACGGGTCGTGTATGTACTATATAGGAATGAATTGCCTTATAGGCGTAAGATTTATTATTATTATCAAAGTCGCTTCTGGTTCGCGTCAGGGGTTTTACGTTACGTGCCACTTACCCCTACCCTTATAACACAATATCCCATGGACACAGACTCTACACAAGATACACAAGACAAACTGGAGGTTGCTCGCCAGAAGAAGGCGGCAGGAGACGCGGGTTTTAAAGCTGGGAACATTTCCGATGGTGTGTGAATGGAACACCGCTGTGCCTGTTTATCGGTTTGCTGTTGCTTATTTCCGCGGCCAGCCCTTAGAGCATATCATGAGGTGTGCTTCTTGTTAACCAAGTTGATGTACCCCATCTGATCCACCGCGGAGGCTCTTTGTTACGCTGAGGGCCTGGATAAGTCTGCGCTGTACGCCCTACTATGCCAGTTATTGAAACCCTAGCTCACGACCTACCCCTTGATTTGCAGATCAGCCGTCGGTATCGCCTCTACTACGAAGACGGGTCCCATTGACAGTGCTACGGCACCGAAAGAACGAACTGAGGTGAACTTCGTGTCCCCTCGTGTGCGAACTCGTAAAAGCCTCTAATGCTCACCCCCGCGCTACACACCCTTGCAGGCGGATGACCTCATCGAGAAGATCTATGCGAACATGTCCGCATGCCACATCAAGCGCGAAAATTGGAGACGCGCGCAGGAAACGGCGGAGAAGGCACTGGCGAAGAACCCGACGAACTACAAGGCTATGTTCCGTCGCGGCAAGGCGATCGGCGAGCAGGGATTTTTCGAACGTGCAGAGAAGATACTCGAAGAGATCATCAAGAAGAGTCCTACAGGTATGCGTTGTGCAGTGCTTTAGCGTTACCCGCGGCATCTCATTTAATACTTTGTGTGCAATCTCAGATGCGCCTGCTGCCACCGCGGAGCTGAAGCGCCTACGCGTCATCGACAAAGAACGAGAACGGGTGCACAATCAAAAATTGAAAGGTGCGTGCGTGCATGATGGATCAGGGTGATCCCTTCCGTCACTTATTCCGTCGATAGGATGGCTCAGCCGCGGCGGCTTGGATGCGTCGACCGCTGACGCGGTTGAGGAAGTATCCTCCCCGGGCACGAAAGAGACGAGATCCACTGAGGCGACTTAGTTGTATTTGTTATCATTGCCTTGTTCGGGCCCCACATTCGTCAATTTGTTGTTTTCCTATTGCATGTGAACCCTCTATATTGAGGTGTCTTCCTGCATTGTATTCATCGAGTAGCGCGTGAAGACGTCTAAAGCAATTCCTACCAACTGCACTGGGATGGTTGAGAACGATCCTGTGAGCCTGTCCCACTGAGACGGGGTGGCAGACAAATCTCGTATATGCTCGGCCTGCCTTGTATCGCACTATGCTGTACATTACGATTACCGTGTGTGCGATACACGGTGCGAACTATCAAACAATACAGTCGAAAAGTCATACAAGAGAAAAAAGAGATAGACGGCAGGTCGGAAAGCAACGAGTGGAAGCGCTAATTAATTGCTCTAGCGACGAATATATGAGGAGATAAAGGAGCGGGAAATATGTAGAGCCGTGTGGGGATTGAGCTGACTTGCCATTCACTCACGTGCCAAGACGCGTCGCGCTTGAGCGCCCTTTACTGTGAATCATCACTGTCCAATGTCCCATCAAATTACGCTCTCCATTCTGAACGCATATTTTTCTCGAGTGTGCAACCTTCAGACTTATCTGAACACCATTTTCACCCCCCTGCCAGACAGAGAGGTCAACGATGTCTTGCTCTTACCTTCAGATCCGCCTTCATACGGTCAATTCCTTGCGCATTCCTATGTGGCCTTCAGTGGCGATGTGCTTCCTTCTGGTCAGACGCAGTTCAACTTTGTCATGGAGCAGTCCTTTGATCCAATGCGTGTTGTATGTTTTCCTCCCTTATCATATCTTAGATAGTACTGACGAAGAACCGCAGGTCATCACGCGTGCCCAAGAAAGACTATTCTCCGGTCCTAAACAGAAAGGCGTAAATGTGATCACTATGGGATATCGTAGTGTAGGTCTATTCATGACTCAAAGACGTGTTCCTGGTCTCACCTTCTCAAAGTCTTATCAAAGTGGCTCGAAGATGAAAGTCGGAGACACTCGCTCTGGTGTTAATAACTTCTTCGTGAATACGATCATCACGACACTGCAAGGCTCTGACTGGGAGAGGTTGCTAAACAGGTGTGTACTTATACCTTTTACGTGTCTTACGCGCCTGATGATGTGTCAGGATCGGGGAGAATGCTATGTTGCATCTACTGACGGAAACGAGCATATTTGTGCCACTGCCCAATGAGTGCCTGTGTCAGCTGACGGGAATGCCTTTGGTATTTCTTCCATCTCCAGTTATAGACTCCACCAGGGGCGCGTTGACCACCCTTGCTCCCTCTGGGGAACGTAAGAGGAAGGCTGAGCCTCATCCAGGAGCACCATTACCAAAAAAGCGACTTCAACGCACGTCCATAGATTCTAAGTGAGCTCTTCATACACTGTGTATAACGTTTCTAAATTACGCCTAAAGGCGAAGCCCAGCGGACATACTGTTCGATCGTGGACATCTATGCTATGCCCGGCCAGCATACATACCACAGACTGACGTGATAGTTGCTGGCCTCCCACCAAAGCGTTCGTATGCTCGCATGAGAAATAATATGCTCTCATCTCTCCATACAGACATCCTCAACGTCCTGAACCCCCCTGCTCGTCGGTCGAAAAGAGATTGGCATGAGACCCATGACCAACACAAGAGGATGGAAGCATCCCGGCATCTATCTAAATATGTCTTTCCGCGCGAATACGGCCTCGCTACTGTGTTCACGTCTTATGCCAAAGCTCATAAGTATTCTGATGTTGCCGACCGAGAAGAAGAGATAAAGGTGAGGATTGAGTATGTTCTGCGTGCGTCCATTCAACTGTAGCCCAAAGAAAGCTCGTCCATCAAAGACGCCTAAGAGAGTAAAGCCCGCCTTAGACTTGATGGAAAAAATTATCAGGAAACATGGGAAGTGCTCCTACAAAGCGTTGAGGGACATCGCCTGTCCATCAAAGCTGAAGCGTCCCGAACAAGAAGCTGCTCTTGACTCTAGTATCATTCTGGTTTGTCCCTTCGCACCACCCAGATCTCTGGGGCTCGCATTTAATCGTCGTGTAGGAACTCATGTCAGAGGAATCGACTCATTTGTCTTCTCAGCGGACTACGGGGACCCATAGCACGTCACTAGAACCTTCCTGCCACCCATCGACAGTAGGTTCCAAGAGTAAACCCAGATTTGCAGAATTTGCATGCTCTCATGTCGAGGTAGTTTGTGTGTAAATTCTTTCATGCCTGACATGCTCAATGAGCAGGAGGCAGGTATACCGGTTTATTGCCCTGGTCACGAAGGCAGTCATTCCAAAGCCTTTTTGGGGTGGTACCAAAAACTTCAAGTTGGTTATGGGAGGTGCGCCGTGGTTTGCATTCTCTATGGCATATATAATTTCAGTTATGCTGCAGCCGTGAAGAACTTCATCTCATACCGACGCTATGAAACCATCTCTCTCCATGGTATTATGCAGGGTCTCAGCACGACCAGCTGCAAGTGGACCGCGTACGGCATCCCCTCTACTGCTCACACTCCTGCATCCAGTAGCATCAAACGACGCGAGCTCTTGGAAGAATTCATCATTTATTATTTCGGGTCATTTGTCACTCCGCTGTTACGAGCAAGTAGTAATATTCTCTCTTAGTTTTCTTCTCTCAAATCGACCCACACAGACTACGTTCTACATAACTGAATCCTCCGCATTCAAGAATAAAATATTATACTTTCGCCAGGACGATTGGGGTGTGCTCTGTGCGCCCCTTATTGAGCGACTTACAAGCATTACGTTCTCGAAGCTGGAAGAGGTGCTACCTATCCTATCTTGATGTGTTGCATGTTTACATCTATATTCAAGCATGAAGCCGAGGAGATACTTCGCCAGCGCAAATTGGGATTTTCATTCGTTCGTTTATTGCCTAAGGACACAGGAGTACGGCCAATCGTAAACCTTCGGCGGAAAAGGATAGAGATCAAAGTGAGTCAGGCAAAAGAAATTATGCAGAACCTGATGAAAAGTACTCTGCCGCAATCTACAGGGGAAAATGAACGTGCGCCAGCAATCTATTAATGATATTCTCCAAGCTGCATTCCAGATTCTCACATACGAGAAGGTGAGTCATCGGAATAGCCCCCAATAGTGAGTCCTCACGGTGGGCAAGACCACGAAACCCGAACTTGTGGGAGCATCAGTATTCGGACATAACGAGATTTACAAACAACTGAAGACATTCAAGACACGTCTTATCTCTAGCAGCCCATCCGGCATCTTGTAAGGCTTTCGTTTTGAGATATGATCCCCACCACCATGGTTATTTCCAGGCCAAAGCTATACTTTGTGAAGGTGGACGTACAAGCATGCTTCGATACCATTGAGCAGTCGAAGCTCCTTCAAATCCTTCGGGATGTTCTTTCTGAAGTACTTCCCATGAACATCCCGAAATAGGATACATTGTTGATTACCTTCAGGATAGTTACGTTCTCCCGCGTTTCGGGCAGGTCATGCAAGCTGCCGGAAAGGTCAAGCGAAAATTTGCGATGAAGGCGCTCCCTGACGGTTAATTGTTTCTGTTTCCATGTCTCTCCGTTTTGTAACGCTAATTGCCGACCAGACGAGCACCCGCATTTTTTACGATTTGCAACCGAACTGGCAGCAATGTTGCGGCACACCATATTCGTGGACCGCGTTGTATACGACTTTTCTTCGAAGGCAGAGGTCTTAGAACTCCTTGAGGAGCATATCACGGAAAACATTGTAAAAGTACGTAACTGACGCGTTGAGGACGTGTTGTATTGTCAACAACGTAATTAGATCGGCCCAGATTACTACCGGCAAGTAGTTGGGATACCACAAGGATCAGTGCTATCATCCCTCCTATGTTCCATATTTTACGCGGATCTTGAGCAAACGCGTTTGAATTTCACTCAGGATCCAACGAGTGTAAGTGTACTTAGCCCGCAATCGAGCTCACTTAACCTCTTCGCTTGACAGCTCTTGCTTCGGCTCATCGACGACTATTTGTTCATTACTGCGGACTATGCCAAAGCTAGAAAGTTTCTTGACGTTATGATCGAAGGTTAGGACCTGACAACCGTTTATCTATCGTCTATTTAATCTGATTACCAGGACACCCGGAATACGGCTGTTTTATCTCCTCGGAGAAGACACTGACAAATTTTGAATGCGACCGACACATTGTCAGGATTACAGAACCGGAACAGAAATGTGCGTAACGAACCTATGGTGGGAATTCTTAGTGTTCACCGTAGGACAAGCTTTCCCATGGTGTGCCTTGTTTATCAATATGGAGGATTTATCGGTGTCGACCGATTACACTCGTTATCATGATACCTGTAAGTTGACCCCTTACGCGGTTGAAGACGTGCTTAGCCAGACCACGACCAGTTATTGTGGATTCTCTCACCATCGACCGCGGGCGTCGCGGAGGCTTTGCCTTCTTGCACAAGATGTTGCAGTGTGTCTCACAGCGCGGCTCTTTCAAAGTTCCTCACTGACCTGTTCCTATTTCAGATTGGGAAGAGCGAAGAGCCACATAATATTCTGCGATTCGGACCTCAACACGCTCCCCGTAGTGTACCTCAACACATACCAAAACTTGTTGGTTGTCGCTATGCGGATGCATCATTACTTGCGTAGCTGGGGCGCCAACATACGCAAGAACGTCAAGTTCATTCATAGTATGCTATATACAGGGCTTCCTCCGCTATTTCTGGATAATTAAGCCTTTACAGGGACAATACAACAAATAATTCGGTACACATACGCCGTGATGCGAAGCAAGGCCTTGAACAAGGTATCTACAGCCCAAGGCGGCAAATGCGAAGTCGAAAAGACGTGCGTTTCATGGTCAGTCGATGCGACTCGTTGGGTTCCGCATCAGTTCGCTGATAGGACAAGTGCAGGCTCGGACTGACGGCCTTCCGTGTCGTGTTGACGCGCAAGCCAACTGTGTACAAGCCACTGCTCAAGCTACTTGACTTTGAACTCTCGCAAGGGCGATACCGGCGGCATAAGAAACATTTCCGCGGTCTTGTTCGGAATGGCGGGGTAGTAATCGATCAACTATCTTTTTGATGACGTTATGATGATCCTTGCGACCTGAACGGCGCCAACTACAAGCACAAATGGTCTGAATCCTGATGTCTATAGGTTATACGTCGATTTTGTGCATTTGTACAAGAGACAAAAAACAGTTTGCGGATTTCTGCTTGTGTCTATTTTCGGAAACGCACCTTCTAGATCCGTTTCCGCAAGCTTCATATCGTTATTTCCGCTTTGCTGGTTTTTATTGGTTGCTACTGGTTTCTGACGCGGAACTAAAAATCTAAAGTATCATGCCTTCAGTTGCGGGATAGTCAAAGCCAGCCGGCAGCGTGTCTGTTAAACTGTCGCAGATGGCCTGACACACTATGGCGTTATCGTAACGGTCCACAACCTGGAAATATCGTAAGATGTGGTGATCTGCGGTATCTTTACCGTGTTGGAGGTGGACTGTGTCAAGAGGTCCCGTGCCAAGTTTGAGGCTTCGCCTACGCATGCCCCGGTCCAGGTCGGGCCTTCCTGGGTCGGGCTGGGGCCTAGAGCTCGACAGTAGATGAGGAGGGTGTTGTCTCGCTTGTAATGGTTTTTAATCATGACAGAGATAAGGGCCTTCCGGGCGTCCCCCTTGAAGCAATCTGGTTTGACTGTAAGGCGGGTCAGAGGGGGGCGCCCCCAGCGTCTCCAAGGTGGATGTGTGTAACAGGTGGGTTCCGGCTTTCTACTGGGGACCGACTGCTGAGGCAGCGACTGCATGTGTCGGGGGCCCGCGTCGGGTTGGGTAGGGGAGGGGAATGCCGCTCCCTTCCGTCCGTCCTCATGGCGCACCGAGTCTGTAAAGGACGGGGGAGTTGGTGGGGAGGGTGAGGAGACGGACACTCGCCTGTACTGAGAGCTTCCGAAGTCGGATTCCCATAGGTAGTATTGGTGAAGTGTTTCACGGGGTGTGCTGCGGAACGCGCCCGTTATGATCCGGACAGCTGCATTCTGCACTGCTTGACGAGTCTTGATGCGTCACTTTTGGTCCCGGAACCAAATTGGTGAGCCATATGTGAGAGCTGGGAGGCAGATGCCGTTGTATGCCAGGCGCCAGTTGCCGTGATCGAGGCCGCGTACAGAGTTTCCCAGCAGCTGTAGAGCCTTGATTGTGCCTTTGGTTCTAGATGTTATGACTGCTATGTGCTTGTCCCAGGCAAGTTTATGATCAAAATAGATCCCTAGATAATGCACATGGTCAGCTGCGTTCACGACATGATAATTGGAAGAGTCACAGTCTGGGAGGTCATCGGCGTGAAAAGAAAATAATCTCCGTCTTCTCGTACGATCGTGAGGGCCGACGCCAAGGTGATGGTAAGAGGTAGCCCGATACCAAAGATGACGGATCGGAGTACCGAACGTGCCACGTCGTTACTCTGTTCGGCGGGTACGCATCGAAGGCTGTCGATCGTGTCGCGTACCGCGTTGCGAATGTCCGGACAACTCCGGGTGAGACGTCGGAAGGAGATGTCGAGAAGATGTCCTCTCATCGTCACCACCACCACCACCACCACCACGACGGCTCAGCATAAGGCGGTTATTGTAACAGCCGCGGCCAGGACATTTCTGCTTTAACTTACAGGGCCCTTGCAAATGCAAGCAAGGTCAGGGCCGACATTGTTGGCATCTCCAGTAATTGTACACGGCCGGCTGTACACACAATCTCCCTGATTATGGCACCAATGATTAAGGCTCATGACCATTTATCACTAGAAATGCTAGCCTCAACCTTGCTTGCAGTTGCATGAAGCAGTGAAAGTTATGTGATTTTCTACTACTTTAAATCACCACTTGTTGCACACCTGGAACCAGATGCCCATGCTAGTTTAGTATCACAGGTTGAAAGCATGCACAACAAGTGAAATTGTGTGATAATGTTCAGAAAGGAGGATTTGGAGCTTGCACTGGTTGGCCTGCAATTATGCCATCTGAGCACTTTATGATAGAAAGCAGGACAATTTATAATCTGTGAAGTAATGGTCAAATGCGGGTTGGGCACCCAAGTGGGATCCCAGCCATCAACGATGCATCAACAGCCTCATCCTCTTCAACTCTGTTTATTATCCTTTTTCGCTTTTTATTCTCCTTTTCATCTCCCATGTGCAAATTATTCACAAGGGATAGACCCAAGCTGACCAAAGTCACCCTGGCTTCAAGGGAAGTCCCACCAGACTTAACGTCTGGCAATACTCCAGAGGTCATTCCCTTTCCTTTCCTTTACCCTCCTTTTGCTTACCATCTGTACTCACAGAATGAGTTTCTTCCATCCCAACCTCAACGTCTCACTTACCAACCTCTCCACCAACTTCGTCCCATTCCCGAGGGGACACCTGCCTCAGACGGTGAGAGTTGGCATATCTTACCTTCAGACGTTAGCGCAAATCCGGAAGCTGCAAAGCTCATGCCACTAAACTTCTTCGCTAGCGTTCCTACCTCCAGGAGCTTCCCCCCCAGGTGCGGAAATTGGCGAAACTCATGACGGTCAACAGGATCTCAGGACATTGATCGGTATATTGCTTTTCTATCCTCAACTCTTTCTTTTGACCATCGACTGTGTTTAGGCTACTTGACCGCTACCTCGTCTGAGGACTGGGCCGTCGTTCTCGAGGTCTGCGAGCGGGCATCGGCCACCAGAGCGAACGCCAAGGAAGCTACAAAAGCTCTCCGCAAAGAATTCAAGTCTGTTTTTCTCCGTCCCTCCTTGCTAGACTTTCTTAATCTGGTTTAACTAACTTTAGATACTATGACGAACCGTCACGACAACTATCAGCGGCCAGGGTGCGCATCCTACCTAATCTTGTCCATCTTGTTCTAATCTCGTCCACGCAGCTTTGGGCTGTCATGCTTCGGAATTCATCGGAACTTTTCGTTTATCAATGCATGAAAAGCAAGTTCATGGATACCCTCGAAGATGTTATTACTTCCCAGCGCACATCACCCATCGTCCGCGAGCGCTTGCTTGATGTACTCGCGGCTGCAGCGTATGCCTCTGCCCCCTCGTCAAAAAACGAGTCTAGATTTCGTGTCCTTTGGAGGAAGGTCAAGCCTCCTGGGAAACCTGACGAGGTGAGTCTCTACCTCTGTGGGAATCCACCCCTATCCAGAGTCACCCTTTTGACAGGGTGTTCCTTTCGACTACGACAACGACATATTCAACCCTCCTTCACCACGGTGGAGCTCCACACTCAATCCTAACGCAACTGGCAGTTATTAGCCCCCAATTCGATGGTGTCGATGGAAAAACATACAGAGATATATGACAAGCATGGAGCGGAATGTTCACGATGAGACAAGGAAGAAAAAACATAGTAACAGGTCACAAAACATACTCGTTAAGGCCACCGCATATGTTTTCTTTTGTACGGAACGATCAGCTATTGTCACAAAAAAGCTCGGAATGAGCGTAAGAAGATCATCCGCGGGCTAAAAAATGAAAAATGATTACCAACATCTCTCAAGACTTGGTGCACACGGAGAAGACGATGTGCAAGCCACTGCTATCAAGAAGAGGAAAAACAAGCAACGGGTATTGACGTTATCCCCCGGTGGAATCACGCTCCGGTGGGGAGGACGGAGACCAGCCCTCCACCTGGCACGTTATGTTCAATCTCCCCATCCTGGGCTGGCGTCCCGCAAGCGACCTCTACGGAGATTGCAGGCAGGGCGTGTCAGGCACGCAGTACAACCTCTACGCCACGATGAAATACGCCAACGCGGGAGAAGACGCGCACCATGGTCCGATTTAGCTCTCCGCTCTCTGCCCCTCGTTTTCCTCCAGAAACAAAGTCGCTCACGCCAGGCAGTTCCCCGTACAGCTGAACCGGTTCGCGCTCCCGCCGAGCGCGACGTCGTATCGTCCTGCGTTATATTCCGTCAGGGCGAGCGGGCAGGAAGTGCGTTCGGAGAACCAACGGCCGCCGATACCCGAGGATATTACTGTATATCCAAGATCGAGATGTTGGCTTCTGTCCCGGAATGCGTTAGCGTGGACGGGGAACGATTTCCGTTCTCTCTCAGTGTCCAGACGCCGTCTTTGTCCGACGACCAAGCCTCTAAGCTTCGCGTCTCACACCTGTCTCTTCATCTATCGCAGATCGACCAATACAGGTACGTTTTTCCCTCTAGTGATTCGTTCAAGGAGTGCCCTCAACGCAAACTCGTGCTTCTAGTTCCGCTCGAATACGCGACGAGCTATCGAATTTCCTGTCAGAAGGAACAACCGCCACGCAAGCTTCGATGACGTCCACTCGCTCCTCCTCCTGGGGTTCAACTACATCGACGTTCCCCTTGACAGGGGGGAACACGCCAGCAAGTATGGTGAAGGCCTGCGCCAGGCACCGTGGCTCACGGTCGAAGTCAACGTTCCGTATGCACAGACGTTGCAAGGACGAGAATTTCGAGTGGACGGGATCCCTCACCTCCCAACAACCTCACAGGGCCCGTTGTTCTGCGTCAGGCATTCGATACGCGCCGTCGTGACATTTGTATACGACGCGGGTGATTCGGAACCTGCGGCGACCTCCTCGCTCTCCACTTTGTTCGTCTCCCCGGCGCACCGCCACGCACCGATTCCCCAAATTCTCAGTCACCGTCCCCAGAGCGCCTGTCTTTGCCCAATTCTTCTCCTTCCTCCGTCGTCCCCGTTACTATGCCTACGACGCACCGTTATCATACACCTGAACTTCCCCCGTACTCTACCCTTCCAAGTACGACGATTCGATACCCCTGCCTCTCTACACGGCTTATCCGGCTTCCTCATCCTCGACTCTGGACGATGTCGACGAGGAGGACGGGCAGTCATCATCCGAAACCTCATGTCTGCTCTCAGATTCTTCAAGTTCGTCCTCGAATATTCACGACACTCGCGACGCTCTTTGATCTCTTTACTCGTATTGTCGCGTAGCAATCTTTATTTTTTCAGCCTCTAAATCCAAAATCCATCCTTAGATGACTGCTGTAGCACAACACACCATCTCACTGTATCATAACTACTACGTACTTCTGGTTTTCGCATGGAGTGACTTCCAGTATGTCTTAACTCGAGCACAAAATGCAGTCTATTGACACAGGTCGTCCCATCATGATCTTGAACTTCTAACTGACACATGGACTGATGACGGTCTCATCTACACTTCCGTGGAGACACCCTTCCATAGTTGACCAGCTATGCCATACGTTTGTCGAGTGGATCTGCTGAGTTACCCGGAAGCGCGACTTCATTGGAGATTGGAAAAGGAGGCCATTTAAATTTGAAGCCTTGGTCTCGAGAACAGGCCTCTACGGCAGCGCCGCGGCGGCCGTTTAGCTATATTAGGTCCATCAAGTAGCATCACCGCTATCGGGGTTGACTGAGGCAAGTATGGAGGGAGTGGACGCCTTTCATCTGTGCAATGTTGTACAGTACGTACGATGCAGCATGATCGACACGCGCATAATCGGCATTTCACACGCGACTCACTCATGATTTGTGTCCGCCAGTGTGTCTGTGCATGCCAAAAAAAAGCACCTTTTCAATGATGCTCACCCACAGAAGCTATATCAGAGTAGACCTAATCCATCGCCATCCGTCGTCGTGTTTCGCTAAGAATGTGATCGTTGTCGCTGGTTTTTGCTTCGCGGAAGGAATTTTACCCAATTCAAGTTTGACGCCGACGCGTCTTGCAGCTGGCTTCCTAATCGATGGGCGCGTTTCTTCCTCTTCTTTCCATCTATCACCTTTCCCCCCTCTCGTCAACGAATGGGTCGCGTGGACTCCTGTGTCAGGTCTGTCTCGGAAGACTTTCCGATAATAACCCTTGATCCGGCAAGGCTTGTGGCGGAGTCTATGTGTGTTTGTCGTGTGTGATCGCGTGCACTGCAGGATCATGCTGAGTATCTTCGTTGTGGGAGAAGAGGCATGTTTTCGGTGGTTTGATCTTGCATCCGACTCACTCACGTTGCGGCAGCGTGGCAAGAATTTGTTTCAAGTCGACGCGGCTTTTATAAAGTGATCCGATACCGCTACAGTCCATCGATCGTTTGTTTCTATTTCTGTTCATCTCGTTCATTTTTTTTTTGCTTCAAGTTCGCCTACACGCGGAATCCCGCGGTTCGTGTGGTACAGGGTTCTCCGCAACAGCTGTTCGGCAGGACTGCTGGAAAGATGGGGATAGTGCGTAACCGGACACCAGTTTCAGAGCCAACCGAGAAATCTCGCGGTATATATATGCAGGGGGTCGAAAGACAAACTGGAACTGAAGACTACAAGCACAAGCAAAGCAAACAGATAGGGAAAAAAATCGTCCATGGCGCCACACTGCGACTGCTCATCACAGTAGGACCAGCAAGTAAAGAGAAGAAGAAAAAAGTAAGTAATAGATGATGATGCCATCTAACGTCCAGCCCGAGATTTTCGCTTGCGGCTCTGCTCCCTGCTGCCTCTCTTCGACGAGTCGGGAAACATGTCCTTGATAGTCCGGGCAAACGATGGCGGAATCTCCTCGTCTGTCGTTAAGCAGCGCTCCAGTTCCGCCTTGAACTCCTCGAAGACCCGAGCTGTCTCTGTGCGCTTGACTTCTGCGACCTCCGCTGTGGTGCAGATGCATTCTAGGGGCCGTTTTTCGCGATGACGCTTCAGCGCGTCGCTGCGCGCGAAGAAATCTCCGCAGTGACCGCAGTAGGATATCTTCGCTGGGTGGGCCTCTGATGTGTCGCAGTGTCTCTTGTAGTCTTCCCAGTCGCTGAAGTCCGCGCCCGGGCAGAGTCGACACTTCAGCTCGTCGACCGCCTTGCGCTGCCAGTCGGCCGGTTTAGCCACCAGCAATGCCTGGTGTCGTGCGTCCAGCCTTCTCGGGATCCAGAACAGCTCGTCAGTCGCGTTCTCGCCGTCTCGGTCGGGCTCGGTGCTCTGTACCTCCACCTCCTTCCGCACTACGCTGCTGTGGTGCCACGATCCTCCTTCCACACTCTCCTCAACCCAAGTCAGCTGTCCTAGCGCAGTAGTCCCCACCAACACCTGCTGGTCACTTGGTCCCGGCAGAGATTGATGATAAACTCCTTCCGCCGTCGTGGTCGCGAGCCTCCCCGCTCCGCGCCCCACCGTCTTGGATTTATCATTTCTATTTGCCGAGGTCCTGGTGGCAGGTTTGATGCGGGCCCCCTTGTGGCTCCCGCTGCCTCCAGAACCCCGCTCACAGCCATCTTGTCCTTGCCCTTCTTGTGTGGGCGTTGTTGATTACTGTCATTCACACCTAGGCCCTCATCATCATAATTGTCATCGTCCCTGTGAGGGCGTTTGCCCAGGACTGTCCCTGGCACTGCCATTTTCTGGGCGGGGGACGGTGTTGGCAAGGCCAACGCTTCCCCGGGTCCATTAAGAGTGGGCCCTTGAAGCGACCACTCTAGCGGATACCTGTCACTCCCAGTGTCAGCAAGTGTAGCTTTTATAAAAGCAGACGAAGATACTTACGACGGGTATCCCTCTATGTCAGTATGATCCAAGAAACCTGCACTGTAGGCTGGTGCAGTTTCCCCATCCCAGTTGCTGTCACCAACAAAGAACTGGGGTGTAACGTAGTCAAACTGGCCAGACTTTTCATGCCATGGCAGTTCTGGTTGAAATGTTGGCCCCGTCACGGAGCCACTTGGCAAGGGGTCCTGCTATTGTCTCGAGGTAAGCAGAGTTCTTGAATTCGCGTCACTTGTACTCACGGTAAATACCCCAGGTGTTGGGTAGGTGGGTGAGGCCAGGTTCTCAGCCCACGGCGAATCGCCAGACGGCGATGGGACGGAACTTGAGTCCGTCAAAGCTTTACGCTGGGTGAACAAAAAAGGGCATGGGAGGAGAAAAACTGGGACCTACAGGGGGTTGGTGCGAGCCAGAGGGAGCAAGGATCCTGTAACGCAACAAAGTAAGCCAACGCCCTCAACCAACGATAAGGTGTTGTCTGCTCACCTGGTGGAAGTTGTTGTCCACGAGATCCTCCAGGTAAATCTCGCTGGTGGGGGGAGGAGGAGCATATGCTGCCGCAGCTTTGACGGCACCGACATTGGAAAATGTGGCAACGCTGTTGATCGCGTTGCCAGAGTGGACATCCTGTGACACGGGAATGTGAGTAACGTTTCGATATCCCAGAGACCACGCTCACAAGATTGTCCAGAAACGGGTCCTGCACAACGGAAAGTTGTGCGTCGTTCGTGAAATCGGACCATTCAGCAGTGTAATCCTCAGCGGGAAAAGTATCTGACCAGATGGAGAAAGGGAATTCAGGTGTCATGATGTGGGAAGAAGCCATGGTGAAAGCCATTTCCGTGTCGTGGATGTAGGTACAGAGGGGTGAACCTTTGTGGAGGGAAAAAGCGGGCCCTGGTCTTTTATGAGGTTCCGGCGCTTCCAAGGCAGCGCCCATTCACGAGCCTGCGTCCACAGTTGCTATCATAATGAAGTCGTCTTGGGGCCAAGATGCCCAATCAGCTTTGATCATGCTGTTGTTGGTCAGCCCTGCCACGCAGCCGAGAGGCCTTTAGCCGACTGCAATTGTATCGCCTCGTGTTCTCCGTGTAGTTGACGTGAAAGGCCCTTTGAGGGCTTCAACATCCACCTCAAAGATTCCCCACAGGGTTTAGCGACAGGCGGTGTGTCTTCACCCTTTCAATGAGCTTATTGTACTTACTTCAGCGGTCCTGTATAAGGGATACAAGCGGGTCCGGATCTGGGTAGAAACGGACACAAAGCAAAGAGCCAAAGCGTATTCTCCGGTCCGCACTGGCAAGCGATGTACGACTGTCTAGACGTCTAGGCCTCGGGCGAGTGGCGTCGACAGAAAATGATGTGGAAAAAGGTTCTACAATATCCCACCTCGCATATACCGTGACACAATGCACCGAGATGACGGGTTTTGCCTCAGACGGTTGATCTGACCCAACAATTCGACCGGGGAAAAAAGACGTGATGTGGAGGGCCCCGATCAATGAAGCCATGCTGTGCTTGTCACTCCTGAGGGGAGATGGATTGTATCAAATAGGGTATTTAGTGTTTTTAGGCCTAGTCTGTAGTCTGCCAACCTGTGAGGCGTGCGCCGCGTGGCGCAAGCATGTTATCATGATGATGAAATTGACGAGGAGGACAGACGCCCAACCGTCTCGCTGTATCACATTATCGTTCATCGATCGAGCTTTGTTGAGACTAATACACTGGGGGTCATTCTGTACAGTAACGCACCAGAAAGCAGGCCAATCAATTCATAGTAGGGAGTCCAGGAAGCACAATATCGACACACTAGCAACAACAAGCACTCAAGCCTCAGTCACGGCCAGACCTCAGGTAGCAGCTGCTTCTGTCGTCGTCGAATGAGGCCTCGGCGAGGCTGACCCGAACTTAACTACAGTACTATTTCCTTCATATCCCCCTTCCCAGTTAATTGGACTGCTCACCTTCAATTCTCTGAATGGAGTGTTTTGCGCGCGCACTGGCATGCACGGTGCCAGTGGAGACAACGTCACTCTCAGATTTCATTGATCTGGGCCGTTGTCCTGGGAGGCCAATGAATCATATGATACTTTTCTCTAACTTTGTGCCAACCGGTCCGCGGGCTCGTGCCCTTCAAGAAGCTGTCTAATAATAAGTCCGTCTCTTCCCGGCTGATTCGATATTCCGTGTTGAATCCTTTCCGAATCAACTTCATGAAGCACCCTTTCGGCGCACAGAGCACATGATCGACATTCCCTAATCAGAATCAAGTACAGTAGATGTGCTTTCTCGGCTTTTCGTTTCATCGTTGGGTGATCACAAGCGACTATCATATGGTACCACCACTCATTCAACGGGATGCTGAATCCCTGATGTACGGACCATGCCATTTCGCCTAACAACCCCGAAGATATGGGTCGACCTTTCGGGGACAGATGGAAGGAGAAAATATATTCATGGTTAATGGACGTTGGTATTTATGATGTGGCGTAATCATGTACACCTCGCACTTCAGCATCCCCAACTTGAATCCCCAAAATCATTCTCAGGGCTCCGAAAGCGATGAACGGGGCAAAAATGTCTCAATTGCCCATACAGTAGAACCATCCTATTAATAGCCTGTGCAGCCTGTGCCGTGGCCAGCAGGTTCTCACATGCCGTAGCTCTATCCTAGGTGATCCTCAACGTCACTGGCTTGCGAGGACAACTTCGGTGCCCGGAGGATGTGTATAGTCTGTATCGAGTGCGAGTCAGGTGTACTAATGGATTCAACATTCTCGGGATGTCCAGCAGTCAACATCCAATGACTTTCGCACATTACTGACCTCCCCAGTAAATTGACTGGGCTGGGAATGGGGGATGACTTGCGCGTCTGGGGGCCAAGACCACGCTGATGTCTTGGTTGGCAAGCTGACTGACTTAAAACAATGAGGACAGCGGGAAACTGAGATCTGACGATTGAGAAACCGGACCAATACTAGTACACGACCAAGCGTGCCAGTTGACGCCTGCCGAAAGAAGAGAAGAATTCGAAAATGTCCTAGGGCGGTGATACGACTCGTAATTCATAACTTATTAGCCAGTGGAGTGACTGGCGATTGTCATTCAAGCTTCCCCGGTCTCTGAAAGCCGCAGTGCGAGGTTCGTTACCAAGGCAGCGAGTAGAACGGCACACAGCAAGGTTGGGCCGTACTTGTCGTAGTATAGACCCTCTGCACGACGGTGGCGTAGTCGCAGAGAGCGATAAACGAAAATGCCAGCCGAGTAAACGATCGCAAGCAGCGCCGCGAACGTGAAGAGCGCTGCACAGAGGAGTCCACGTTCGTCGTTGGGCGGGATGAAGTTCAGCAGTGTCGTTGCGATAGTTCCGATGTAAATGGCAAAGTGCAACCAACTCTGCAAGGAGGAAGACATCAAGTGAGGGAAGTCATTTGAGAACTCGACACGCACAAGGAATGTCCGTTCGGAGGCAAAGTATACCTTGGGTTCGATACGCACGGGCACGGCGATGCGCTTACCCAAAGGCGCGCGCCACTCGCGCGACAATATGCGATCGTCACCCATCTCATCGTTTCCGTGCACCGCATTTACCCCATCTTCGTGAGCGCGCTTGACTGCCTGCAACCGATCTTGCAATCGTTCGTCGAACGCCGAAGAAGGTATGAGCGGGTCGATTGATAACGTTCGCACCCTCAGTGGACGTGGCGCAGGGGTTGTTGGAGGTGCGGGGAGCACTGGTAAGCACTCGGTACTGCGGGCACGCGAAGGTCCTGGGTGCTGCACACGCTCTTTGAGATGCTTTTCTCGATATGCGATAGCGTCGGCGGCTTGTGAACCGGCAAGGCCAATGCGGGCACCTTCATCGCGTGCAGGCGCTATGTCCATGTCTTCGTCTCCTTCGCCTTCGGATAGGGGCTCGGCGTATGCTGCGCGTTCCACCTCGGCAGCATCGGGGGTCGGTGCACCAGAGCTCCGTCGCTCGGAAGGTGAACGTGTATAAGGACGTGAAACGGACATAAATCCCGTGTTGGGTTTTGTGATGTCAACGTCCACTAGAGGTCAAGTCAATAGAGTCAAAAGAATATGAGACCTTGAGACCGACTTTGGGGGAGCCAAAATGGCACGAGATTTACGCGATGGGGAAGAAGTGTCGCACATCCGTGAATGAATTTGCTGAACTTGGGTACGGCCTCAACGAGATGCGAGTTGACGAGTTCAGTGACCCAGAAGGGAGGTTCTTGTCCATATTGTGTTTGGAGTTTGACCTCAAGTACACCATACCTAAAACGGTAAGAGTGCTGTGAGTATGCACCAACTGGACGGAACGTACTTGAAAAGCTCGCGGTCTTCGGATTGGACTTGGTCGAAAGGCCAGTCTATACCCATGTCTGTGCGCCGCCAGTTGTTTCCCGCACGCTCTCGGCCATCCCAGTTGTCCTCACGAACCATTGTAAGCTCGGTGTCCAGTGATATGCGGACACGGGCATCGCCGGGAAGTTGAAAAGCGGTGCGATTGTAGAATGTCCGCATCACTATCTCGTTTCATATCAACAGATGCAAATCCAGGTGAGGGGGACACGAACCTGGTTGAAGTTTGCGCGTAAGCACTGCATATTGAACCTCATTCGCGAGTTGAAGCATGCTGTCCACTTCCGCCTGACTTTTTTTACCCTTTTCGACGAGTGCCGCAAATTCTTCATCCATCATGTATTCTCCACGAAGAAACTCATTCACTTTTTCTTCCTTGATCGGGAAGCGTGCCTTGACCGACTTCTCCCCAGTCCAGTCCTCGCGATGAGTCTTACGCTCGACGAAGATTTGGGTGACATTGGTATCTCCGTACCAGCGGAGACGAATTGCCTGTGCACCTTCTGTCTTCTCGAGGCGACCCAGATAGAGCTCAAGATCTTCATTGTCAAAATAAATGGAAGTAATGGCCGCGTCTTTCGTCTCGAACTCTTTGTCGGGATTAAATACTGCGACAGTAATGACCCGGTCAGAGCTTTCTCCCTTTGAAGGCTAGATGGACCACAAACCAAGAACAGGAAGGTGTCGCATAATCGCGAGTTTGAGCGGGACGAGGTTATCTGGGTGTACCCAGTATTTTGTTGTTTGTCGTACAAACGCGCTCTGCGAACCGCCAGCAGAGGAATCGCCCTGCACGGGATGGCCACGCGTACGAACAAGGTCATACAGACGGGAGAGCTTGACGATAATTGCGTCCCAATTATACTTATAAAATGGACGTTTCTCGAGGTAGTTCTGAATAAAAGTCTGGGTAAGGGGAGTCGGGGTTTGTTTCTGTGGGACGCTTGAGCTTAGTCAAGGGGAAACCGAACTTGGAGGGGGAATAACTTACGTCGTGTTTCTGTCAAGTGATGCAGCAAGTAAATAACGACAACAAATTGGTCAGGAAAGTGGGCACCTTAAGAATCTTCATGAAACCGGTAATATTGAGCTTAGTGTATAATGCAAGATCGTGCACGTCTGCGACGAGCGTAGCAACCTCCTCTTCTAGGAAGCGGAACTGTTCCTCGAGAGCATCGATACTTTGAGTGGACCCATCATCTGTGAGATCATCATCTTCGTCCTCGTCATCATCATCGGAGCCACCGTCCTGTTCAAGGGCGTGACGCTTCCGGGTAGCCTCGGGGTCTTCAGAGTCGGGGGCCGATGACTCCAGGGTACGATGCCGGGTGGGTGAAGGGGTCGTGGAAAATTCCTCCGAGACGAGCTTTCTCACTTGTTTTTCAGCAATCTTGATACGATTTGACAGCTCGACGGTCTGAGTGGGACATGGGAGACTTGAGGGAAGGGTGAGGCGACATAGTAACGATATGTACCTTTGCTTTCTGAAAATCATGAATTTTGTCGAGCTCGCCTTCAAGCATACTTGTGAATTCCTCTTCATCGGTGGCATTCCAATTATGTGAGGTGGTGCGGGCCTTGAGGGATGTGTGAGCTGGATGTAGGAGTAGGTTATGAGAAGAAATGGGCACCTTGAGTTCACGCTTAAGGAGATTGTAATCAATATAAAAGGACGCCATTCGCTATAAAGGTCGTGCTTTGGATGAATAAATGAGAAATGACCAAACTGGACTGGACTGGAAGTCAGAAAACTTACGGATATTTTCCTTCCGAACTTCATGGCGGGTTGAGGGAAGAAGGGAATGGGAAAGAAGATAGCTCAAGAGCGTACTTATCTCTAACTAACCCAGGGTAAACGAATTCCCTAACCCAAAACTCGGATTCCATCGGCGAACGTGCTCCCATTTACTGGTTCACCCCCGTCTGATAACGTAACCGTTCTTCTTTTCCCCTGCCCCTTGTCCCTCGTTCCTTCAACGTGACTTTGCGCCCCTCCCTCTCCCTCTCCCCCGCGTCCTTGCCGACTCTTTCCTTCCTGCCATGGCCACGGCTACAAAGTCGAATGGTCCAGCAACAACACCATCTCTCGATAATTTACAACGCACCAAGATTCTGCTCTTGGGTCAACGGGGGTCCGTCTCACCCCTTAACCCCCGCACTCTATTTCCGATCTCAACCTTGCGTCGTGCAGAAGCGGAAAGACCTCCATCCAGCAGGTCCTTTTCAACGATGCGCCTCCGAAGCAGACCTTCTTTCTCGATCCCACATCCCAAACCGCTATACATCGATACGAGTATGTCCCTCTCCCTCACTTTCTTCTCTCTCTCCTGACCTCTCTTCAATTTACAAGTACCGTCATCCCCCTCGAGATATGGGACTGTCCAGGCAATATCACCCTCGATTCTCTGGGCGCCTCTCTCTCCGAATTCTCCTCGATCATCTTTGTTATTGACATCCAGGTGTCGTACCTGTCTTTCATTCGTACGGCATCTCTTTCCAATTCATGTTCATATCTCCCGTCCAGGATTCCTATCAGCAACCCATTGCACGCATGCTTGAATTCTTCATTTCGGCATATCAAGAGAACCCAGGTGCAACATTGGAGGTGTTCGCGCACAAAGCAGAGTCGCTCGCAGAGGATTACAAGATAGGTACGTGGTCGCGTGACCCGTTGTCCACGTTCCCGTGCGGTCGGCGCGTGACGCATGCGCGTCTCTCTGACGTGCTGCTCAACGAGCAGAGCGCCTTTTCGTTCCGCCCCGAGACTCATCCTTTATTCAGAGAATTTTCGACACATACAGCAACGAGTTATCGACGAATTGCTCGACTCCGAGCCCGAATACGAGCAGATGCCCGTCAACTTCCACCTTACCTCCGTCTATGACCACTCCATCCGCGAAGCCTTCTCTCGTGTTTTGCACAAGCTCATTGACTCACTGCCATATCTTGAGGACTTGCTCAACGTGTTTTGCTCTGTGTGTGCATTAGCTCCGTGCTTCCGCCTTTTTTTTTTTTGCCTGACGTGCTGTTGCGCAGAACTCGCAAGCGTCCAAGGCATTCCTCTTTGACGTCAATTCGAGGCTCTATGTCGCCACTGACGAGTCGCCCGTGGACACTGGCATGCACAATTTATGTTGCGACTATGTGCGCACGTTGAGTGCATTCGGACCTCTATATAAGCAAGTCTTTAATTTCTCATGCCACAAACTGAGCCGGCTTATTATCTATCGTAGATCGACTTCCGTGACCCAGGATCCGCGTTCATTCTATCCCTCGGCCGCCGTATCTCTCGCACAGGGTGCGACATTAACCTATCATCTAATCACACCTCAACTTGCGCTCCTCGCTATGCTTCACCCGGGCGTTTTTGAGGAGCGCCGTGGTCTTCTTGAATACAACGTCGTGTTCTTCCGTGAAGGAGTTCAAGAGATCGCGGTGGTGGAGCGGGATGCTCGGGCCGGTAATCTCTGAGAGCGTCTTCTTTGTATTGACGGAAACGATGTTTATCCGTGATAACGTATAACTTAGGTGTAATAATCATGCTCTCGGATGTGTCCCCCATCTCATGTTAGCAAGTCGCCATCGTCGTACGAAATGTGGGTTTACCCGCGTAACGGAACTAGAAATCTCGACGATTTGACCTTGCTTCATTCAGTGTAAGCATAAAAAAGCTCAAGTAATTGTTTTGATTTTGGTCACTACAGTAGAAATGCCAATGTTGTTGTTGCTTGGGAGGGGATGAGACATTGTCATATACAAAGGCACAGTGACGGCAACCTCTGTGGTGTGGCCCGGCTGGGGTTTGCACAGATGCTGCACCTGAACAAGGAGAGTAGTGTGTGCATTTTTAAATGATTACAAGTATGGTACAGGCAACAGCATAAACATTCCACCGTTCCGTTCAACATATCGTTCAACAATTTATCACCAATTTCGTAGTTCTCTGTTTATTGGCCAATGTGATAAATATTGAGTTGCGTATAAATCTCACGACGTGGGGCACGTGCAGGCCCGGCTGTACAAATACTCAATCAGTGAGCAGGCACCACCAGGAAGTGGTGAACATTGAACAACGTGCTCTCATATCACGAGTGAACCATCTTGTCGAGGAGGTCTGCCCATTTTGTTTAAATGTATCCCGTGAGTTGATAGCCTCTCCACAGATCATACTGGAGAATGTCTGGGCATGGCACAACTGTACATGCTGCTTGCCGTCCTCGTCTTCCTCAGTGTTACGTGGGGATCACCTGGCGAATTTTGTACACACGCGTCAACAGGAGGGCGAAATTGGAGCAAATGCAGTCTGAGGCTCAGCGCTCAGCAGCGATTGGATTCTCTCCGGACTGCGCGCGCGAACAGCACCCACCCTCGACCTCAAATGATTCAAATACCCCGACGGCACTTGTACCTCACGTGCAAGCGCGAGCGCGGAGCCGGAACCTGTTCCAGCTACCGCACCCGCAGTCTCGACCTCGCATCGCCCCATGATGGATCCGGGTCCAGCTACGACCACAACCACGACTCGGACAGTCCAGCCGAGGCCCCCTGATGCACTATGTCACGCCGGTACAACAACACATCACTCATACCATCATCGTGGGTCGCGCTCACGCACTCTGCATGCGCGTCATGGCCCCTGTTGTAACTCCCATCTTGCCAGTGCAGCCTCGCCATCATAGGACGTCGCTCAAGACATGTACCGCGCTCTGCAAGGAGGTGGGCACGCAGTGTGCATTTACATGAAGTGCGCCAGACGCACCATCACCTTCATTATCACCACCACCCCCGTCACCGCGGCGCTGAGGACGACGTGTTCGCCACTGCTCCTGCTCCTCCCGTAGCTAATGATGTTCCACTGAGCGCCTCTGCTGCACCTGTTTGAGAAGGACTCTGGAGTGACGATGGTCTGATGTCGGGTATCAGAAGGACTACGGTAGTTCGAATGCGGACTCGGAGATGGGGAGAGGCACAGGATGATGAAAATGGAGGTGCCGCTGCTGACGCATGGGTGGATACAAATACAGACCGGACGGAGGCGATGATGATTAGGTCATCTATCAGGACGTCGCACCCATCCGCATCAGCATCCGTATCAGCTCCAGCTCGTCTCCGCATATTCGGCCTCGTCGGTAATCATAAACGCTTCGTATTGTTTCCCTCTTATCCAAGTTGGGATATCTGAGGATCGGACTTTCTCGATAAAAGCCTTTTCTCGGACTTTTGCAGCTCATTCGGACTAAATCCCGATACGGGATCACCACGTCAGATGTCTATACATGACGCATGAGCACATGAGTTCCAGGAGGTCGTGCTGGGGCGGGCACCTAATATAGCATAGAATGAGCCGTAGGACGTCGGGGAGAGACGTCATCTAAGGATATAGATGATCTGTTCACGGAAGTAAACGCGAAACGCGAAAAAAAAAAAAGACATCACGTGACCGCAGATGGGATTTGGGGTTGCCGTAAAAGGAAGCGACCTAATCCATTGGGGAGAAATGGGAAAGTTGCTCGGTTGGGGGACGCCTGAGTTTTTGGACGTCCGTTCCTTATAAAATCTACCCATCCACCAAAGAATACCCATCATACCCCTTTAGACTTCTCAACTAGAGCTTCAGGTCTTCTTTGCTTCCCATCCTCTGCCTCAACAACATAATGCACGCTAGTGGTGTTCTGACGCTCTCTTCTCGCCCACTTGCTATTCAGGTTGGCCAACTTAGAGTACGCACATCATTCTTTTTTTTTTTTTTTTTAAGCGCTCACCCCTTTTGAAGGTATCGATTCCTGTCTCTACTTTACCTGATGAGTGGACTGCGGCGGAAGTTCTTAGAGACGAGTTTACCCACGTACAGTCACTTGGTGATGTCCAAACGCCTGTCGATGACGTTGAAGAGGCCACCACGGTATTTTTCGCGCACTTCCTCGGCTTCGTAGCCGAACGAGTGCGTGATACCCCAGAGGATATGCCCGAACATCCAGCCCGTCTCGCGATCCTCCTCAAGACCTTCTCCCATTTTACGACCACACTCCTCTCAGATATCGATATTCACTCCCTCGTCGCCTCTTATGAACATGAGGCACGCAAGAAGGTCCTGTCCGCGTTTTACGTTGCACATGCTATTCTCGTGAAGTATAACGTGGAGGGCACGCCCAAGCTCCCTACCCCATCCCTCCTCGCCGAGTCGCTTTCCGGACGTGCCTCAATTTTCGCGCTCTTCGGTGGGCAAGGTATCAACGAAATTTACTTTGACGAGCTTCAGACGCTCTTTGACACATATCGTCCCCTTGTTGAGCCTTTCCTTCGCTCCATGGTCAACGAAGTGCTTCAACCACTTGCATCAGCTTCTCAAGACACGTCATTCTATGAGCATGGCCTGGACGTCATTTCCTGGCTTACTGGCGCGACCCTGCCCCCATCGATTGCTTACTTTGCCTCCGTCCCGGTGTCATTCCCACTCATCGGTCTGACCCAATTTACACAGTACCTTGTTGCCGCTCGCGTTTCCGGTCTGTCGCCCGCAGAGTTGTCTGCGCGTCTCTCTGGTGCATCTGGTCACTCTCAAGGCCTTGTCACTGCTATTGCTATATCATCCTCCGAAGACGATGCATCCTTCCTCGATAATGCGCGAAAGGCCCTTAAGTGGCTTTTCTTTGCCGGCCTCCGCGGCCAACAGCTCTTCCCCGTACTCGCGCTCGAGCCGACCATTGTGCAAGACTCGATTGAAGGGGGAGAGGGCCAGCCTTCACCCATGTTGTCGGTACACGGTCTGCTCCTCAAGGACCTTCAGCAACAAATATCCAAAACGAACAAACATCTTCATGAAAACTCTCAGCTTAATGTTTCGCTTCACAATGGACCCCGCACTTTCATTGTCACAGGTCCCTCACGTGCTCTATATGGCCTTGTTACCAATCTGCGCAAAATCCGTGCACCGAATGATGCCGACCAAAGCAAAGTGGAATTCTCGAAACGCAAGCCTGTGTTTAGTGCGCGTTTCCTCGTCGTGGGCGTGCCATTCCACAGTCATTACCTGCGGGATGCAGCGGACAAGGTCATCAACGAAGACTTGAATGGTGAGGAGCTTTGGACTCCAGAAGGGCTTCACATCCCTGTTTACCATACCGAAGACGGTAAGTCATCTAATCTACCTTTTTTTTTCCCCACTCGTCACTCATCTACCTCCCAGGCTCTGACCTCCGAGCACAAACTGGGTCATTGACGCGCTCCATTTGTGACCAAATATTCACCAAACCTCTCCACTGGCCGAAGGCAACCGATCTGCCCCAACGTGCGACGCATGCAATTGACTTCGGTGCTGGTGGTGTCAGTGGTATTGGGCAGCTCACTGCACGTAATCTTGATGGTCGCGGTATCCGCATCATTGTTCTAGGAGAGAAAGGCAAAGGGGATTCTGAGTTCTATTCGGTGCGCGGCGTGAAGACGGAGCAATCGTGGATTACAAAATGGGCCCCGTCACTTGTTAAAACAAGGTGAGCTCCTCGCCATGGCCTGTGATCTCACTTGCTGACAACTTTGGTAGTGATGGCAAAATCCATCTCGATACGCCGTTCTCTCGTCTTTTGGGCAAGCCTCCGATCATGGTTGCTGGCATGACGCCCACCACTGTCAAAGCGGGCTTTGTCTCTGCTGTCCTTCAAGCTGGGTATCACGTCGAACTTGCTGGTGGCGGACATTACTCCCCAGCAGCCCTTCGCGCCAAAGTTGCGGAGATTCAGACCAAAATCACCCCAGGCATTGGTCTGACCCTCAACTCCCTCTACATCAATCCTCGCCAGTTCTCTTTCCAACTCCCTCTTTGGCAGGAGATGCGACGCGAGGGCCTTCCTATAGAGGGGTTCTGTGTGGCAGCTGGCGTACCGACCACGGAGAAGGCCGCTGAGATCATAACCGGTCTCAAGTCCGTTGGAATCCGCCATGTCGCATTCAAGCCTGGTTCTGTCGATGGCATTCGCCAGGTCGTCAACATCGCGGCAGCTAACCCCGACTTTGCCATTATTTTGCAATGGACTGGTGGCCGTGCTGGTGGCCACCACTCATTCGAGGACTTTCATCAACCTATCCTCGCGACCTATTCAACAATCCGCCGTCATGACAACATTACCCTTGTGGCCGGCTCCGGCTTTGGTGGTTCGGAAGACACTTGGCCATATCTTTCTGGGGACTGGTCGAAAGAATTCGGTGTAGAGTCGATGCCTTTCGACGGTTTCCTCTTTGGCTCCCGCGTCATGGTCGCTAAGGAGGCACACACCTCATCTTCGGTCAAGGATCTCATTGTCGCCGCTGCGGGTGTCGATGATGCGCAATGGGAGGGCACATATGCGAGAGAGACGGGTGGCGTTATTACCGTGCGCTCGGAGCTGGGAGAACCCATTCACAAAGTCAATAACCGCGCTCTCAGGCTCTGGAAAGAGTACGATGATTCCGTCTTCAAACTTCCTCGCGAGAAGCGTGGCGCATGGCTCCAGGAGCGCCGTGCGGAGGTAATCAAGAGGCTCAACGCGGACTACTTCAAGCCCTGGTTCCCAGCGAAGAAGGATGGCCGCGTTGTCGAAGATCTTAGCGATATGACTTACGAGGAGGTTGTGCACCGTCTTATACGGTTGATGTATGTTGTTCATGAAGACCGCTGGCTCGATCTCTCTCTGCGCAACCTCACAGGAGACTGGTTGCGCCGTGTCGAAGAGCGCTTTGCTGGCGTTAACGGCGGCAGACCAAAAGCCTCGCTTTTGCAGTCGTACACAGGCCTCGACAAGCCGTCTGTATTTGTCTCCACTTTCTTTGAGATGTATCCTCTTGCAAGGGAACAACTTTTGGCCCACGAAGACAAGTCATACTTCCTCAACATCGCGCAGCGTTCCGGTCAAAAGCCCGTGCCATTCATTCCAATTTTAGATGATAGCTTTGAGGTGTGGTTCAAAAAGGTGTGTATCATGTATCATGATCGGGCGAAGCAAAAAGCTGATCTCATATAGGATTCTCTCTGGCCGTCAGAGGATATCGAAGCTGTCTTCGATCAGGATCCGGAGCGTGTGGCCATTCTTCAGGGTCCCGTCGCTGTACGTCACTCGGTCAAGAAGGATGTACCCATTAAGGAGATGCTTGACAATGTGGTATCTGGTCTCGTGACGAAGGTGTTGAATAACTTCTATGATGGTGACGAGAGCAAGATTCCGGTCTTGGACTACCTCGGCGCCATACCTTCCTTCGTTTCCCCAATTCCGGGCGTCGGTGTATTCCAGAGCAGCAACGAAGTCAAGCTTACTATGCCAGCCGCGGTCCCAGCCACGGAGGATTGGCTGAAGGTCCTTGCTGGCCCTGAGCTGAATTGGTGGCATGCATTCATTACGTCCAAGTTCGTTGTGCAGGACACGTCTTACATCGCCAATCCCCTCCGCCGTATCCTTGCTCCTCGTGCCGGTCAGAGACTAATCATTCGACTGCTCGATGGTCAGCCCCACCATATCGCTGTCTATGGCGCTACCCGTTCTTTCGCAGGTCATCAGCCTGATTTCCTCGCCGTTGACATCAAATACGATTCCTCCTCCCGCCTCATCAGTCTTACGCTCTTTGAAGAGCGTCAGGGTGCCGCCGTACCTCTTTATCTTCAGTTCAAGTACCAGCCGGCACAGCCGTATGCACCCATCCATGAAGTTATGGAGGGTCGCAACAAGCGCATCAAGGAGTTCTACTGGCGGTTGTGGTTCGGCGATGACGAGAAGCTCCCGGAGCTCAACGTGCGTGACACCTTCACCGGTCCAGAAGTCACTATTTCTGCGGGTGATGTGGAAGCATTCTGCGCTGTGGTCGGCAACCAGCAGGAGAAATTCAAGACTGCTCGTACTGATGAGGTTAAAGCACCTATGGACTTCGCCATTGTCACTGGCTGGCAAGCAATCATGAAGGCCATCTTTCCTTCCACTATCGACGGCGACTTGCTCAAGCTCGTTCACCTCTCCAATGGCTTTAAGGTTGTTCCTGGGTCCAGGCCGTTGAAGGCTGGCGACATTTGTCGTGCGGAGGCAAATGTTGTCGCTGTAATTAATGGCGACTCTGGCAAAACTGTCATGGTCGCGGGCCATGTCTCGTGTGAAGGCAAACCGGTTATTGAAGTCCAGTCAGCATTCTTGTTCCGCGGTCGCTTCACAGACTACGAAAACACCTTCGAGATCGTTGACGAGCCTGATTACACAGTTGAGCTCGCCTCCGATGCGGACGTCGGCGTCCTGCTGTCCAAGGATTGGTTCGAGTGGACTGACGAGACTAAACCGCTTACCGCCGGAACCCGTCTCATCTTCCGCCTTCGCACAGAAGTAACATACAAAGACAAGGTGAACTACCGCTCAGTCGCCGTCGCTGGTGACGTCTTCGTCCGTGATCACCTTGGTCGCTCAGTCAAGGTTGCTTACATTGACTTCGAGCGCGACGAATGCCAAGGCAATCCCGTCATGACCTACCTTCAACGGCATGGATCAGCCAAGTCGGCACCAATCCCCCTTCCTACCGAATATCATCTTACTTCAAGCGCAAATCCCTCCGTCTACCGTGCACCAACCACCAACGAACCTTATTCAAAGGTCTCGGGGGACTTTAACCCCATTCACACGAATCCCTATTTTTCCTTGTACGCATCATTGCCGAGTACGATTACTCACGGCATGTTCTCCAGCGCTGCTGCTCGGCGCTACGTGGAGACTGTCGTGGCCTTGGGCATCCCAGATCGCGTGTACAAGTGAGTACACAGATTTCTTGATGGAGGACGACAGATACTTACTTCCTTCTAGTTACAACGTCAATTTCGTCGGAATGGTCCTTCCCGGAGATGAACTTACCGTCAGAATCAAGCATACCGCTATGCACGATGGCAACTTTGTCGTCGGTGTTACCACCACCAACCAGCACGGTGAGAAGGTTCTTGAGGGAACTGCTGAGGTCGCGCAGCCGCCCACTGTCTATGCATTTACCGGCCAAGGTTCGCAGGAGCAGGGTATGGGTATGGAGCTGTATAACTCCTCTCCTGCTGCCCGTGCCGTCTGGGACTCTGCCGACGCACACTTAATCTCTGCCTATGGATTTTCTATTGTAGAGATTGTCCGAGAGAACCCCAAGACGAAGACTATCCATTTCGGTGGTATCAAGGGCCAAGCCATCCGTGAGCGATATATGGAGATGACCTATGACACGACGGATCGGGATGGCAACATCAAGAGTCTCCCGTTGTTCTCTGATATAAACGTCCGCACCCTCCAACACACTTTCATTCATCCAAAAGGTCTTCTTTTCGCTACCCAGTTTGCGCAGATTGCCCTTGTCATTACGTCCCGTGCTGCATTCGAGGATATGCGCTCGAAAGGCTTTGTCCAGCCTGACGCCGCTTTCGCTGGCCACTCGCTGGGCGAGTTCTCTGCTCTTGCTTCGGTTGCTGATATCTTGCCCAATTCCTCTCTCGTCGATGTCGTCTTTTACCGCGGTCTGACAATGCAGCGTGCTGTCGAACGTGACGAGCTGGGCCGCTCGAACTATGCCATGTGTGCCGTCAATCCCAGTCGTGTTAGCAAGACGTTCGATGATGCGGCCCTCCGCGAGGTCGTTGATACTATCTCCAACGTCAGAGACTGCCTATTGGAGATCGTGAATTTCAACGTCGAGGTGCGTCACCATTTTTATGTTGCTATATGGCTGCTGATCGATACCAGGGCCAACAATATGTCTGTGCTGGCGAGCTTGTCGCATTGCAAACTTTGACAAACGTCCTCAATTATCTCAAGGTGCAGAAGGTCGATATCGCTAAGGCATGTATTCTTAGATTTCTGGCCATTCATTACGCTCACAATCGCTGTCCAGCTGACCGAGAAATTTGGTCTCGCTAAAGTTAAAGATATGCTGAAGGACATTGTCAACAACTGCTACGACCATGCCCTTGAAAAGCAAAAGACCGAAGGTTATATTGTACTTGAACGCGGTCTCGCCACCATCCCTCTCGCAGGCATTGACGTTCCTTTCCACTCGCGTTACCTCTGGTCTGGTGTCATGCCCTTCCGTGCATGTGAGTGTAGTTTTGCTTTTCGCTCTCGCTCAATCTAAGTGACCCTTCAGACCTATCGAAGAAAATCCCATCCACTCTCCTGGACCCGTCGCTTCTCGAAGGCGTCTATATCCCTAACTTAATTGCATCGCCCTTCGCCGTCAACAAAGCCTATGCCGAACTCATCTACAACCGCACATCATCTCCACGGCTCTCGAAAGTTCTTCGCAAGTGGGATGAAGAACGCTGGGATGCCCCCGAGCAACGGCAGAAACTCGCCTGGGTTCTGTTAGTCGAGCTGCTATCTTACCAGTTTGCTTCTCCTGTGCGCTGGATCGAAACCCAGGATCTATTCTTCGGCCAGTACAAGTTTGAGCGCTTCATCGAGATTGGCCCATCCCCAACTCTCACTGGTATGGCTGTACGCACCCTCAAGGCCAAATACGAAGCGAAGGATGACTCAACTAGCGTTGTCCGTCGAGTATTCTGTGCTTCAAAGCATCAGAAGGAGATCTATTATCAGTTCGAAGATGACCTTGAAGTAACATCTGAACCAGACGCAGCCAGTGAAATTGCACCTCCGGCGCCCACTCCACTACCAGTCGCAGTTGCTACCGCTACTCCAGCTGCCGCCGGTCCTGCTGTTACCATCGAAGACACTCCGATCCGTGCTGTCGACATCCTTGCTGCGATTGTCTCTCAAAAGTTAAAGAAGCAACTCAGCGAGATCCCTCTCTCCAAGTCTATAAGGGATCTCTCTAACGGCAAGTCAACCCTTCAAAATGAGATTATGGGCGACCTTCAGGGCGAGTTTTCATCTGCGCCTGACAAGGGCGAGGAGCTGCCGCTCGAGGAACTTGGCGCTGCCCTTGCGTCTGGTCACTCCGGCAATCTCGGGAAGTATTCCACTAGTCTCGTGTCGCGTGCAATTGGTGGCAAGATGCCCGGTGGTTTCAACATCTCAAGTGCGAAAGCTCACCTTTCCAAGGCATGGGGCTTGGGTCCCCAACGCGCCGACGCCGTGCTACTGATTGCCACCACCATGGAGCCCGCCAAGCGCTTGGGCTCAGAGGCCGAGGGCAAAGCTTGGCTCGACGCCGCTGCACAAGTCTATGCTCAGCGTGTAGGCATCACTCTTTCTACCGGTGGTTCCGGCAGTGGTGCCGGAGGCTCTTCTGGAAGTGCTGTGATGAACAGCGAGGAATTCCTCAAGTTCCAAGCTGAGCAGTATGAATTCGCGCACCAGCAAATCAACCTCTACTCTCGCTACTTGAAGCGTGACCCCCGCCAAGGCGAGATTCTGCACGACAAAGAGAAGGCTGCCTCCACACAGCTTCAAGCTCGACTCGACAATATTGCGCGTGAGCACGGTGATGCCTACATTGACGGTGTCCAGCCCGTCTTTGATGCGTTGAAGGCTCGTCACTTCGACTCCTCGTGGAACTGGGTTCGTCAAGACGCTCTCCTCATGTTCTACGACATTCTCTTCGGCCGTCTCACTACCGTCGACCGTGAGATCACTGCCCGTTGCATCGCTATAATGAATCGTGCAGACCCCGATCTCATCAAATTTATGGAGTTTATGGTCAATCGATGCGACCCCTCGAAGGGTGAGACATATGCAACTGCAAAGAAGCTTGGTCAAGAACTCCTCGACAATTGCCGTGGTGTTGTTGGCCAGCCGCCGTTGTATAAGGACGGTGAGGATTTCCTATCAGACCCATATACGCATTTCTCATACGCTTCTTTTAGTCACATTCCCCACCGCGCCTCGCACTGAGATCACTGAGAAGGGTGATATCGTCTACTCTGAAGTCAACCGGGAGAACGTACGCAAACTAGAGGCGTATGTGGAGGAGATGGCCAGTGCCGACCAGATTTCTGGTTCGGTTAACATTCAGAAGATCCAGGATGATGTCGTCAAACTCTGGAACGTCGTCAAGTCTCAACCAGAAATCAGCGAGGAGCAGAAGAACCGTATCAAGGCCCTTTATGATGGCGTCGTCCGTTCGCTGCGCAAGGCACCTGATAACCGCCCGCGCCCCGGTGTCCCCGTAGCCGTCGTTCATCATCCCAGTTCTTGCGGCCTCAGATTTCAGGCATCACTTCAGTGTCTGCTGACAAGATTCCCCTTCTCCACCTCAAGCGTCGCGTTGGTACCCAGTGGGAGTACAGCTCTAATCTGACAGGTGTCTACCTGGATGTTCTCCATGAGATTGCCACCTCTGGTACAACTTTCAAGGATAAGAATGCCCTCATCACGGGCGTCGGCAAAGGGTCGATTGGGGTCGAGATTCTCAAGGGCCTTTTATCAGGCGGTGCCCATGTTGTCATCACTACTTCCCGCTATAGCCGCGCCACAGTCGAGTATTACCAAGGAATCTTTCAGCGCTTCGGCAGCCGCGGTTCCGCTCTTACTGTCGTTCCTTTCAATCAAGGCTCCAAACAAGATGTGGAGGCACTTGTTGACTACATCTACACAACCATGGGCCTTGATCTCGACTACATCATCCCCTTCGCTGCCGTTCCGGAAAATGGCCGGGAAATTGACGGTCTTGACGACAAGTCTGAGCTCGCGCACCGCATAATGCTTGTGAACCTTCTGCGACTCCTCGGGGCTATCAAAACCAAAAAGGCAATCCGTCAAATTGTAACCCGTCCGACGCAAGTTGTTCTTCCATTGTCCCCTAATCATGGCCTCTTCGGCAATGATGGTCTCTATTCCGAATCTAAGATTTCTCTCGAAACGCTTTTCAACCGTTGGTCTTCAGAAAGTTGGGGCGAGTATCTTTGCCTTGTAGGAGCTGTCATTGGGTGAGTCCGTCTTCCGGCCCCGGTCTGCGATACTGAACTATCCTCCAGTGGACTCGTGGTACTGGTCTCATGGACCAATCCAACATGATTGCTCAGGAAGTCGAGACGCACGGCGTGCGCACTTTCTCTGCCAAGGAAATGGCCTTCAACATTCTCGGACTTATGCACCCGATCCTATTCAGCATTACGCAAGTCGAACCAGTCTGGGGAGACTTGAGCGGTGGCTTCGACCGAATCGCAGATCTCGCCGACGTAGCGGCCCGTGTCCGTGTTAACATCAACAAGAAGGCCGAGCTTCGTCGCGCTATTGCTCGCGACAACGCCGCCGAGTTTAAAGTCATCAATGGTGCTGAGGCCGAGCGCGTTCTTCAGACAGTCAATATCACCCCTCGCGCGAACTTCCGCTTTGAATTTCCCGACCTCCCTGAGGCGCATTCTCTCGACTCACTCTCTCAATTACGCGACGTTATCGATCTCGATAAGGTCATAGTTGTCGCGGGCTTCGGTGAAGTCGGGCCATGGGGATCTTCTCGCACGCGATGGGAGATGGAAGCGAAAGGCCGTCTGACCCTCGAGGGTTGTATTGAGATGGCGTGGGTGATGGGGTATATCAAGCATTTCGACGGACGTCTCAAAGATGGCACCCTCCACGTTGGTTGGGTTGACGCGAAGACGGGAGAACCTGTCGACGACAAGGACGTCCGGGGCAGATACGAGAAAGAAATTATGAACCATGCTGGCGTGCGCTTTATCGGTGAGCCAATTTACATGCCAGCTCTTACATTTCTGACAGTTACACCAGAACCCGAACTGTTCCGTGGTTACGATCCCAAGCACAAGATCTTCAACTCGGAAGTCGAACTCATCATGACCTAGAGCCGCTCGAGGTCACTGATTCGGACGCCGAAAGATTCAAGAAGGAGCATGGCGATAACTGTGACATCTGGGCAGGTGAGGGTGGCCAATGGTTCGTTAAACTGAAGAAGGGCGCTCGCGTCTATATCCCGAAGGCGATTTCCTACAATCGACTCGTCGCTGGCCAACTCCCCACCGGGTGGAACGCTACACGCTACGGCATTCCCGAAGACATTATCGCACGCACTGACCGTGTTTCACTCTGGTCACTCGTGGCCACTGCTGAGGCTCTCAATCATGCTGGTATCACTGACCCGTATGAACTTTATCAACACGTCCACCCTTCTGAGGTCGGAACCTGCCTGGGCTCCGGTATGGGGGGCATGCATAGTTTGGCCCAGATGTTCAAAGAACGCCGTGATGAGAAGGAAGTCCAGAGCGACATCATGCAAGAGACGTGGGTGCTCCTTTTCCTCCACTGGACATTTCTAATATAGTGTTGGACAGTTTCATCAACACCACTGCTGGGTGGATCAATCTACTATTAATGTCTTCAAGCGGACCGGTCAAGATTCCAGTTGGCGCTTGGTGCGCAGCGTGATCGATCTGATCAACAACTTACTGAACATTTTCGCAGTGCGACTGCTCTTCAGTCCATGGAGATCGCTGCTGACACCATTCTGTCTGGAAAGGCGAAGGTCATGGTGGCTGGTGGCTTTGACGATCTCTGTGAGGAAGGCTCCTACGAGTTCGGCAACATGAAGGCCACTAGCAACTCGGAGACCGAGCTCGCGATGGGCCGTGAGCCTACGGAGATGTCGCGGCCAACTACAACGACTCGCGCAGGGGTGGGTTTTCATCGTTGCTGGAATATCATTTGCTAATCGAATGGGTTGCAGTTCATGGAGTCTCAAGGTGTTGGCGTACACATAGTTATGTCGGCCAAGACCGCTCTGGAGCTTGGTTGCCCAATTCGTGGCATCCTCGCCTTCACTTCCACGTCGACGTAAGTTATCCTCCTCTTACTGATTGGTTGTTCCCAATTGCTTTGCAGTGACAAAGCTGGTCGCTCTATCCCCGCCCCGGGTCGCGGCGCGCTTAGCATTGCGCGCGAAGTCCACTCTAAACACCCTTCTCCTGTCCTCGACATTGGTTACCGTGCTCGTCAGATTTCTTTCCGCCGCAAGCAGATCGGAGACTGGCTCGCCTTTGAACAAGAACAACTCAAAGAGGAAGTGGAGCTCCGCAAGACCAAGGGTGAAGCCGTTGATACTGATTTCTTCGCCAGCCGCATTGCCGACCTCGAGGCCGAGGCCTACCGTCAGGAAAAAGATGTGCTCGCCACCTATGGCATGCTCATGCAGAATTCCGAAGGTGCTGATCCTCGCATTGCTCCTCTCCGCCGTGCACTCGCTGTGTGGGGTCTTACGGCAGACGACGTTGGCGTTCTTTCTATCCACGGTACCAGCACGCAAGCGAACGAGAAGAATGAGACATATATGTGGAATACTATATTGAAGACACTCGACCGTAGTACCGGCAATGCCGTTCCCATCATGGCACAGAAGAGTCTGGTTGGCCACTCGAAAGGTGGCGCTGCAGCCTGGCAGATGGCAGGTCTTCTTCAGTCAATTGCGAGCGGGACAATTCCTGGCAATCGCAACGCCGACAACGTCGATGCCCTCTTCCAGCAACACTCGCTGCTCATGTTCCCTTCGAAGACTATACAAACTGATGGTATTGCGGCTGGTGTCATGGTAAGCTCATCGTCTTGTCAAATTAGAGGGGATATTTATACTCTTTTAGTCGTCATTTGGCTTTGGCCAGGTCGGTGGAACTGCTCTCGTTGTACATCCCCGCTATGTACTCGCCGCTGCGCCACCGTCTGTGTACGAGTCATACAAGGTCCGAAACAAGGAGCGCTATCTTAAGTCATACAAGGCAATGTCGGAGATGATGGCAACCAATGCGTTAGTGAAGATCAAGGAGGCACCTCCCTACACAGTTGAACTCGAGACCCCCGTTCTACTTAACTCTCTGGCGCGCGCTTCACTGGACGAGAAGACGGGTAGTTATACGTTCAAGAAGAACCAGCCGACCGAAGTGACGCCAAACCTTGCGAACGTTAAGACGATCGAAGAGGTATTCAACATCTCCGGATCTGTTGTTGGGATTGGTGTCGACCAAGGTGCGTTTCTCAGCCTTTCGCTCGTGCTCACGTGCCTGATCATTTCTTAGAGTTAATCTCTTCCGTGCCTTCCGAGAATCCGACATTCATCTCGCGCAACTTCACTGACTCTGAGATCTCGTACTGCCGTGCCCAACCATCCTTCCAGGCATCATTCGCCGCGCGTTGGGTAGGCAAGGAAGCCGTATTCAAGTCACTTGGTGTCTCTTCTAAAGGCGCCGGTGCGGCGATGAAGGAGATTGAGATTCTTCCAAATGAAGTCGGCGTTCCCGAGGTGACGCTGCATGGTGAGACCAAGGCTGAAGCAACAGCGAAGGGGATTTCCAAGATCCACTTGTCTTTGAGCCATTCTGATGTGCGTTTCTCTTGTTCGCTGGGGTTACTTGTGCTTACCGGCTGGCTCATAGACTGTCGCCATTGCTTTCGCTCAAGCTTCTACATGAAGAGTTCGAACATTTTTAGACTGGCTTGTACATTACATTACGTGTATACCTATATTCATCGTATCGCATTATTTTTCTCTGTACACAGGACCGTGGTATACAATAGACTGCTAGTTTCTCATCGACTTTGACTCTCAACCAATTCACAACAGGATGTGACTGAGGTCAGATCCAAGTACAAACTTTGTTCCTCGATGTACTCCTCGATATCCTTGGGGACCATCAGGCGCCAAGAATCATCTTTGGCGCGTACTTTCGCTCGAACTTCACTGGAGCTGAATGTTTGGAGTTCTTTGTCTATGTCCACAATAGTTATACGGCCAGCCTGCACCCAACCCTGAGCCGCCACTAAGGCCATAGATTCCTCCTGGGAGCCAGAAAGCTTTATCGAGCGTCGAGCGCAGATAACTCGAGCATCATCGCCATCGGGAGTAAAGAAGCGCCTTAGGGCGGCATGCATGGCCTCAGGCGAGCCATCACCATAATATCGAGATGCAAAGAAGCGTTCGAGCGTGTCAATGCCCTGCACAAAAGCGAGCTGGGCTTGAGCAGGGAGCGCGGTACGCAACCGTTGTGCTTTGTGAACAAATGCTGGGGCGTCGATCAGCCCGACAGCAGCGTCAACTTCTCGGGCAAGGCGAACCATCATCTGTATGCGTTGCTCTGATGATGCATCGCCCGTGCGCGGGATTTTATCGGCATTACGCACGCTGAGGAGAAGCAGACGTGCCTCTGATGAGGAAGCTGCGGCTGGAAGCAAGGCGAGAGCACGGTGGGCGAGGGTCGGTGGGTTGAAAGACGAGTCGAGGACGGCGATGCGAAATGGGGAACTGCTAGTGGCGGTGGGTGACTCGGAGGACGTCGTGAAGTGAGGTGTATCTCGTGGGTATGGCCAGGTTGTGTATGGCTTGTATATGAACTCGACCTTTGTGGTTCCTGCTTGCAAACGGCTGAGGGCGGGGCTGATGGTGTCGGTCAACATATGACTCGGAGATGATCGATCTCGCTCCCGTGACTTGATAGAGTCAGCACGCCCATTTTTGGGTAAGATAATGCGCGAGCGCGATGTTGTTGTTTCAAGTACGCTTTGTACCTCGACTATCATCCCACCGTTGCAGTTATGGAAAAGGATGCGGATGGATTTTACACTGCCCCTGCATCTGGTGCGCTACTTACCAGCATTACCCCATGCCTTCTTGACCTAGCCCTAGCAGGTGCAACCAATTCTGACACAGCCAAACCAAGTGATGCCACACCCGGTACGTTCTCGCCCCACCTTCGGCTTGTGAGATGTTAGAGCACGAATTTCATTTTTCAACAGAAGCCCCTTCGAAGGAGGCTACTGATCTTATCAAATCTACCTTTGACGTCCATGTGGGTGTCACCGGCTGGGCTACCGACACTGGGTCTATAAATCGCCTTCTAGGTTACATTAGCACAGCAGCAAGAGGACAAGAGCTCCCCATTGTATAGCGTAAAATCGTTTGAGGAGCTTGGATTGTTTGTTGAACTCACTACTTTCTCCCGTGTCAAGGCTTACCGTTCGCCAGACATCCTGACCATCTCAAAGGCATCTATGATATGGGCTTCACCAAGCCGTCTAAGATTCAAGAGAGAGCTCTGCCTCTTCTCCTTCGCGATCCGTGAGTGGAGTCTACGGCATATCCGTACACATCTTACGCGAACACAGACCGCAAAACATGATCGGCCAGTCCCAGTCTGGGACAGGAAAAACTGCCGCCTTCGTTCTCACAATGCTCTCGCGAGTCGATTTCACGAAGAATAAGCCACAGGCTCTATGCCTTGCTCCTTCACGCGAACTCGCACGTCAGATTATGTCTGTAGTTGCCGCGATGGGGAAGTTCACACCTGTGCAAACCGAGTATGCGATCAAGGACCACTTACCGAGAAACGTGACCAACATAACTGCACATATCGTTGTTGGCACGCCCGGAACAATGACAGACCTCATTCGCCGGCGTGTCATCGATGTCTCAGAAGTGAAGGTGTTTGTTCTCGACGAAGCAGATAACATGTTGGATAAGGACGGGCTTGGTGACCAGACATTACGCGTTAAAAAGTGCGTGTTAATAGCCTCCCGTCAACCATAATCTAATCCTTGCAATAGTATGCTCCCGCGGAACGGACAGGCACAAATTATCCTTTTCTCCGCCACCTTCCCAGACCATGTACGCAACTTCGCCTCCAAGTTCGCGCCGGATGCGAACAAGATCGAGCTGAAAAGGAACGAGCTGGCAGTCGACTCGATCAGGCAGTTCTACATGGACTGCAAGAGCGAGGAACACAAATACGACGTCCTCGTCTCGCTTTATCACCTCCTTACCATCGGCCAGAGCATTATCTTCTGCCAACAACGACGTACAGCGGACCGTATAGCACAACGTATGAGTGCCGAGGGTCACAAGGTCGCTTCGCTCCATGGTGCGAAGGAAGGTAGCGAGCGCGATGCGATCATCGATGGGTTCAGGGAGGGCCGAGAGAAAGTCCTGATTACGACAAACGTCATCTCCCGCGGAATAGATGTACTGCAGGTCAACATGGTGGTGAATTACGATCTGCCACTCATGAATGATCGCGAGGGAACAGCCGGGGGCGGGACCCGCGACCAGATATCGAGACGTATATACATCGCATCGGTCGTGTGCTTCCACAATGTCAACAAACAACCACTCTTGACACGATTAATAGGTCGAACGGGACGTTTTGGTCGCAAGGGTATCTCGATTAACTTTGTGCATGACAATAGTACATGGGCCCAAATGGAGTCGATTGAGAAAGCACAGGGAAATCCATCATACGGATCGAAACAACGGACCTTGATATCATGGAAGAGGTATGCGCGCTTCACGAACTTTTACATTGGATTCACTCACGCGAACATGTGATGTACAGCAAATGAAGAAGGCTATGAAATAAGTTTCTACAGGGGGAGGGGGGTTTATCGTGTTCATGGGATCTGTATCAACTCTATAATTAACGTAGGGGTCAGACATTCTAAACCATGTATCTACACCGTATCGTCATACTGGTTGTATGGATGGCTCTGATCACCACAACTTTGACATCTGATGGAATCGCAAGCGGAATCGTGTGGATGTTGATAGTGATAAGTTAGTACGTCATTAAACGAGACTGAGCGCTCAGCGCTCAGGAATCCTTGTTCAGCTTATGCGCGTCATCGGGATCTCTTTTGAGACAGGAGTCTCGGAGATGTGACTATCCACGCTATGTGGCGCTCTGGTGAATTCTGTGGGGCACAAGGGAAAAACAGGTTAGACGGACTTTCGAATCTATGATCTAGCAGGTGATAACTGCTCACTGTGCTACCTTGTGATCCTTATAACTGAGTGGTACTTAAATTTATCCAATCTCACATGGTATGTGCCGAGACAGCTCAGCGTTCGAAAAACCTGCTTGTTGTGATGGGCCGCACAGTCATGTCGCAGCTGGGACGACCAAGTAGAAACTCTTGTGTCTTATCCGATATTCGCACTGGAAGCAATCCTGCGTGGAGGTCAAGATTCTGTTGAAGTAAGAGGAAATCCATACGCACTACGCACCACCCTGCTTCTTCATTGCCGGTACTTCCAGCCCTTTCTCCTCCTCCGCTGGCCATGGCTTCGAAAGTATATATTCGATCACCGTGGCGATCGGATGCGTGGTTATGCGTACAGGTCAAGAAAGGTTCGTGGCTGTCGCATTCTACGATCTTCCCACAGGAATAGGGTCTGCTGTGTGCCATACATGCGTGATATGGGGTGTCGACGGCTGGACGGACACGACAGCAGTAAGTGGGGATACGCAGCGCACCGGGAGGGGCGTACTGGAAATGAAAGATACAAGCGCGGTGCTGCCATGCGCTCTCAAGGAGGTTCGAAAGTTACGACAGAAGCTCCGAACGTAATCCCAAGGAGCAAGTGAGCCACCAAGCGAATGGCCAATAACGTATTCGGGTACATCATCGTAATGTTTTGTACAAGTTCTGTTCCGAAGAAAAACCTCTTTCAGTGATGATGAACATGTACAGTATGTACAGAAGAACGCACAACTCTAGTGGGGTAGAATAGGCTCTCTTCAATCAGAGCAGTCTCGACGCATTCTTGGTTACACTTGCCCTGTCCACGGCACACGACATCCGGCTGACACGAGCGCAGCAACAAATAAACAGAAGGTTGTTGTTTAACTTTCCTTCTCTATCGTTGGTCCACAACCGCCAATGAAGAATACGGACGTTGCCTTGATAGTGAAGACCACAGAGCTGTTGTCCTTTGTCGCATACACGTATCCGTGACACTCATCGCCATCTGGCTCCCACCACGAGCATGCTAGCTCCCGTAACATGAGGAATTAAGCGGGGCACGCAGGTGGAATAGAAGAGAATGAGGAGGCAGCGCACAAGCCTCCATTCGCCAGTCAAGTTGTACCACTTGCAGTATCCAGGGACGTAATAGGAATTACCAGTCATCTTGGCGAGTAAAAGAAGGGTCTCTCTCCGAGTCACATCTGGCCCAGATACCTGGCCCTCCTCCCAGTCCAGGACGGCGTTCTGTCCACGCTTGGACATGTGCCGCGCAGCCGTGAATTCGTGAAGCGAAGGTGGGCGTAGGATGCGCATGTATGAGGTGGGGATTGACACTGCTGGCGGATATGCAAGGCCGTTAGACAAGGGAGGTGAGTGGGAAATCTTCAAATAGATTATGCGGATGATGTCGCGGCATGTATGTGCTTCAGATGGAAGGTCAACCTTTATCTGAAGGTGGGCTAGTTGAGGGCGTTGAGCGACGTCAGTGGAAAGAATATGTCCAGACTCCCAATAGTCTTCTATACCTACCGAAGGTATAGAAGACTCGTGAAGGTGATTGGAAGCGATATGGTGTTGGTAGCAAACTTGAGGGTAAACGTTGGCCAAAGCTGCGAGCCAGATGAGCGCTTATTAAACCTCTCCTCCGACTGTGAGGTGGCATTCGTTGCAGGCTGCAGTTTGGTCCATCGCGCTTTATCGCCGTCTCATCGCCGCAGCGGTCGGTCTCTGCATGAGCGCGCTCTAGACGCCACCCAGACGCCTCCTCTTTGAACAAATTTCCATCGTTTCGGCCATGGACCAGTGATCATAGTTTGTAGTAGTGGGTACTTGGAGCGGCGTTGTTACGCTTGTGTTACACGCAATGTGTATTACTCACATTTCGAATCTAATGGAGGCTGTATTGTCCATGAGGTATGACTGATCGCTCCTTCCCACTCCACCATCCACTCAACCCTGCCAGAACATTTATGCTTCAAGTTCCAATTCCGAATTAATCCACCACTCTCGCAGTTTCAGACCATCTTGTACCACATCCTACAGATGCGTGACCGGGATCAAATCTGTATAGCAACGTCACGCAAGCCACCAGATGACGCGGCCATTCTCCCCCCTGTGCCATTTACACTGAACACAATTACTCCCAGTGCGTCGACATTCTTCTATGGCATAGTTATTGATCTGATAGTCCCCGAAAATCATAGATAAACATTCATGTCTGCCACTTTCCACAAGCCGCCGCCACGCCACTATCGTCTAGGTGGCTTTCGTATAAATATGGACACTGCGTCCAGTGGGCATCACGTTTGGAGGGCAGAGAACTACACCCTGTGATGGACCGTCCTACTGTCACAGAGGCAATATTCAACAAAGTAAAAGCCTTCGTGTAACTTCAGACAAGTTGGAGAGGTCGCTGGTGTTCACTGGATGCTTGTCACACAAAGCGCACCATTCAAGGGATATAAAAACATGAATCCGTCTGAGATTCCACAGTTTGAGGTGGGTGAGAAGGAAGCAATTGCACAAAAGTTGCTTGAAGAGGCGGGTACGTCGAATCATTATTAGTAGTTGTTCAATATTCCAACGATCATCGGACATGTTAGGCATCGAGGAATACGAGTTTGCAACTGTCTTGGACTAAATGTGTATAAGATAAGGGAACTGGGATCTTGATTGACTGGGACTTGTCGAAAAAGGTGAAAGAAGGCTGTGACCAGCCCAGGCGACATTCGCGCACTCACTTGTGTACATATGGACTGAATGGAAGCTCAGGGAACGTGGCAATTCATATCCATAACAGGTTCATTGGATCCTTGGTCATGGCCACACCGAGTTTCGGATGATCTGGAGTCATTCTTCTGGGTACTCTTGTACCAGGTTTGCCGCTACCGGAGTCGTTGGACCGATACGCTCAAGGGAGTCGTGCGCACAGTGTTTGACTCTCATGGCCAGTAACGGCGTCACCACGAGAGGTCTCGGGAAGTTGTCATGTGTTAACGATATTTCAACTGTCCTCCTCGCGCTGTCAGACATTTGTTACACCCTGCAAGGATATCATCAAAGATATGAGGTCGCTTTTCCGCGATTTCTACTTCCATGTGAACAATGAACCTACATCCCTGCAGGCTGCACGGAAAGAACAGGATCCTAGAGTCGAGTCCGTTCACGAGAAAACTTCAGACTCCGGATGCGCTCTTGGCCATTCTAAGGGCGTAGATATAGATATGTGATATAGACAAACCCTCGAGCAAGCCCTCGGTTTCGAACCTCTCTCCGCAGTCTTCAGGGACCCACCTCTACTATGCCGCGCTTTGCGGCTTTCACAAGCTGGTGGAAACACCTTATCATCGCATGCCAACAGGATCCAAATGCAAGAGGTGGTACTCATCTCACACCATTGCGTGCGGCGGTTTCCCGAGGTCATACTGAGATCGCTCAGTTCTTTCTGGACCACAATGCATACATATACCACTGGAACGGTTGGGATTCAACTCGGTTGCATGGAGCATCACGATGGGGACATCTCCGCATGGCTCAATCACTTGTCGACTGTGGTACAGCCATGGATGCCTTGACAGCCAGGGCGCCTCTGCTTTGCACATTGCATCACAATACCAGAGTCTCGGAATCGTCCAACTGTTGTTTGAGCGGGCGGATGTGAATGCACGGGACAAGCAGGGCGTCTCTCCATTACACAGGGCAGTATGATTCCGGAATCTCGGAACAGTGCAGCTGTTATTGAGGCCTGGAGTGGACATCAACGCCCGGGACTATCAAAACTCAACGCCATTGCATGCAGCTTCGGAGGTATCACCCTCGTGAGGTAAGGGTACGAATGCCCGTGACGAGCAGAGCAGGACGCTTCACCGTTACACAGGGTAGGGGAATCCAAGAATATCGAAATAGTGCAGCTGTTACTGAGCTATGACGCGGACATTCATGCCCGAAACTTCAACTCCACACCGTTGCACACAGCTTCGCTAGGATGGAATGTCGAGGTTGTACGGGCATTATTTGAGCATGTCAATTCCCGAAATGAACAAGTCACCACGCCAGTACAACGCGAGTGGCATGCTTCTTAATTGACCATGGGGCGGACACCAATGCCCGGAATATTAACGGTCAGACGCCATTTTCAATGGCGTTGGAAAGGGGACATCGTAAACTTGCACGACTTCTATCGGATGTTGAAGTCGAGGAACATAGTAATCGGTAGTCGATTTAAATACCCTACAGATAATACTGTACCCCGTGGAAATGGATTTTCTGTATGTGCTTTTGATATTATTCTGTGACATCATATGGATAACGGAATTGGCCCGGTGCTAGTAGTTAGTAGCGTCGCTCACCGGACGCACGCCTATTTAGGTAGATCTCAACAAAGAACCAGAGATACTTGAACCAGTGACAGCCGCAATGCTAAAAATACTGAAAGCTAAGGCGACTACCTGTCTGGCAAAGGTGGCGAAGGTAAATGTTACGGTGCTGCTTTCTCACTCGCCACGCTCGGCGACACCGTTCAAGCTCTACCTTTTTGAGGTCCACACTCTGCGCCTCAATAGGCCGGATAATGCCAAGTCTCCGTCAATTTTATCATTAAAAAATTAAACTACACGTTAAAGTTATCTAGGAGATGCGTTCAATGCGCTTTAGTAAGTTGCGTGAATGATTAAGGCATAACTACAAAGTAAAGTTCCCGTACTCCCACTGGAAGCAATCCTGCGCCGAGGTCAAGATTCTGTTGAAGAAAGGAGGAAATCCATACGCACTACGCAATCATCCTGCCTCTTTATTGCCGGTACTTCCAGCCCTTGCTCCTCCGCCGCAGCCCATGGCTTCGAAAGTATATGTTCGATGACCTTCGCGATCGGATGCGTGGTTAATCGCACAGACCAAGAAAGGTTCCCGACCGTATCATATTCTATGATGTTACCAAGATGACATCGGCTCTCCAGCGCGTACCCGGCTACCCCGCAAGTTGAAAGTGCGCCCGTACATGTCCCCATAGGAACAGGATCTGCCGTGTGCCATACATGAGTGATATGGTGTGTCGAAGGCTGCATGGAGACGTGCGCTGGAGGTAAGCAAGGATACAAGTATACAACTGCAGAAGCATACAGGGAGCGGAAGGTGCAAACGCTGTGCTGCCATGCGTTCGCCAGGAGGTTCAAATGTTACGACAGGAACTCCAAACGTGATCCCAAGGAGCGAAGCGAGCGAGCCACCAAGTGAATGGCCAATAACCCAGATATTCGCATTCGGGTACATAATCGTGATGTTGTTATACAGGTTCTTTTTTCGTGAAAGTTTGTTAGTAACGATGAATATGTGGAAGTGGTTTAGAGGGACGCACAACGCCGGTGGGATAGAACAAACTCTCTTCAATAAGAGCAGTCTCGAGGCACTCCCTGTCACACCTTCCCTGTCCACGGTAACAGTCGCATACGGGAGTCCACGTCCGGCTGACGCGCGCGCAGCAACAGCTAAACAGGAGATTGTCATTTAATTTGTCTTTCTCTACCGTTGGCCCGCCGTCGATGATAGGGACAGATGTTCCCTTAATCGTGAGGACGACGGTGCTGTTGTCCTCTGTCGCGAATACATACCCGCGGAAGCCATCGTCATCTGGCTCCCACCCTACAGGCATGCCCTGACACAAACATTAACTCCCACAAATAATGAAGGCTCCCGCTAGAGGGAGAGAAGGCAACGCACAAGGTTCCATTCGTCAGTCAAGTTGTACCACTGGCTGTGTTCAGGTACGAAATATGAGTTACTGGTCATCTTTGCGAGTAAGAGAAGGGTCTCTCGACGCGTCACATCTGGTCCGGGAACTCATCTTCCTGCCAGTTGAGGATGGTGCTCTGCCCCCCGTGCTTGGACATGTGCCGCGCAGCTGTGAATTCGTGAAGCGAAGGTGCGCGTGAGGTACGCATGGGTGAGGTGGGATGGATACTGCTGGCGGGTACGCAATGCCATTGACTGAAAGGGGTTCTGGTGGCACATCCTTGAAATAGACTTGCGCAGATGACGCCACGGCATGCATGTGCCTCATTTGGAAGCTCAGCGCGTTATCTGACAGTGGTCTCGCGTGAGGGTGTTGAGCGATATTGGCGGGAAAGAATTTGTGGAGGAGGGGTAGAAGGATATTCGTGAGGGGTGATGCGAGTAGCATGGTGTTGGTAGGTAGCAAACTTCGAGTTGAAGGTAAGCAACCTTTTGTGGTGGCTTGCACAACGTGCTGGTCAACACGTGGACATCACATGTTCAATCACATCTCCTAGATTAGTGGCGTTGTGACTGTAAGGCCAGCTGCGGCTGGCCTTGCAACCACATTCAAGTTGTATGCCACATTCCTACCTTTGCGCCTCGGGCTCGGCGCTCATGTCCGAATAGTTAGTTCGAGCTTTACCTTTCTTTCAGGTCCAAGTTGGCAGGAGCACAACCTTTCTGGAAAGAATGTACACGCATCAAACGAATGAGATGGAATAAGGCGTTTTGGTAATGATGGGGGGCATTCCAGGATTCTATTCGAAACTTGCGGAGAAAGGCCTGAGCCTCAGCGGGATAAGTCACAATTATCTACCTACGCCGAGCTTTTTGCAGCACTGGGTAAAGAAGCAATTGCAAGCTATCATTTCGCTCCCCGTTTCGGTGGGATTCCAAACTCGTCCGAGTCAATCACATCATAGGCATTGTCATTCCACAAATTGCACGTTTCTAAATACAGTCGCACCTAAACCGCCGCTGATAACCATTACAGAATCCACAAAATCACCGATCCAGCCACTCGATGGAGTCAGAAAAAAATGTGGATACCAATGGATCTGCAGTGCAGACAGTTGAGTTGTTCGTTGTTGACATGGGTAGCTGAGAGTAAATCGGTACTAATGAGAACGTTGTAGAATACTTGTGAGAGCGGCCGGGGGTTCCAAAACCTTTTTTTTAGCTGCTGCTACGGCAGGTGGGTGAGAATGGACCAGCCCGTTCATAATCCACAGCAACAACGTTCGCTTCTCTTTCTAACATCCCCGTCATTTTCGTGCGAAAGCACAGACATCACCGTTTCCCAAATCGAAAAAATATTTACGGCCAGGATCTAGATAGTACAGTAGTGCCAAGTGTGGAAGGACATCAGAAGCCTGAGGGAAAATACCAGATCATTGATCAGCAGCAAGCATGGAACTCAAGCCCTGGGGACATGAGACAGACAAAAGAAACATCAAGTTACAAATAGTACAAGTGACGACCAAGGTTTCCAAGAAAATTTCCAAGAAGATGGACACTGAATGAACGGAAAAAATGAAATGAAAAAAAGGGGATGTGCTCTGGCAGCGGAACTAGCTTGGAGAAATATTGGCATGACTCGGATGAGGAAAGTGGTAAGTTCAGACTAGTGATTGCCTCCGAGTGCTAGTGGAAGTCCGGACCCAGAATACGTAGACTGGGCACGAACTCTTACACGAACTCGAACTCGGGGTGCCGACACAATGGCCCTAGAGAGCAAGCTTGATACAGTACAACTTGAAGTACCGTGACAGTCGGTACCGAACATGACATGCATGACACCTGACAGACGAGCGGGTTCTTAGTGACACGAAAGGAGGTTTTCTTTTTTTTTGCAAGCGGTGATTAAAAGTTACTACATACAGTCCGTGTATTTGCGACATTAGCCGGGAACGTAGATGCAAGTGAGTTATAGAAGCACTGAACGGTGAGATAGTAATGGTACAGTGGTGTTGGAAGAATTACTGTCCAAATTGATATGGATATGGATACAATAAATGATTTCATGAAGGTCGTGCAGCGTAGCGGAGGGTGGGTATTCATTCAGGGTATCATTGCGATGTCAGAGAGCACGCCCGGTGGTGAAGAACCCCTCGGAGAACTCTGACCCCTTGGTACTGATAGGTACGAACGAGAATTCCCCTAGCGAATGAGGCTCGGCGGTCATGGGGGTGGTCACCCTCGCGTCATCATCAAACGGCGTCTTGAACGGATTTTCTCCTCTTGGCAGTGCAGGTGCAGGTGAGTGGGGAGTGGAGCCTGCAACCGACGGGGTAGGTGGGATGTACAACTTGTGCGCGGACGCAGAGCGTACCACCCCGTAGTGGATTGGCACCGTCAGGTGAGCGAACGCCACCTCAGCAGGGCTCTGAGCGGCCGAATCAACTTCATGGACGCTTACTGGTACGCTGGGCTGACGCCGCACGCCGGGGCGGATCGGGGGTATCGTCGGCGTATCGGCCGACCATCTAGACTTGGGTTCGCTTCGCACGTAGGCGGCCATGTCGGAGTTGGCGTTGGAGACAGTTGGGGAGGTACGCTCGATCTCGGGTAGGTTACCACCCTCTTCCCACGTCTCGTGCTCCGTGGAGATTGTCAGTTGCGGACGGTGGGCCTTGTGGAAGCTCTTGCGGGTAGCACCTTTGTCACCCAACAAGGTGAGCGTTATGCGCCTTCCCCAACCACTTCCGCGCAATTTGCGTGAGATCGCGCGTAACGCCCCTCCCGTTTCTGGGCGCTGTGCTTCTGTGGGAGATGCTTGATCGAAGAAACTGTCGAACGATCTGGTAGCTGCAGGTGGAAGGTTAGACAATGGATGTGGCTGGTTGGGAACACTGGGGTTGACAGGACGTATTGCCAAAGGCGCGATAGTCATCTTCGGGGGCCCGATTTCTGCTTCTGTAGGTTTCTCTTCCCGGAAGGGGACCACAACTGTGTCCAAGCCAGTGCGCTGACCCCGCTGGAACTTCCGAGAGTTGGGGCCATACGACTTCCAAAAGATTACGGCGAGGGCCATCAACACAACGACAAACCATAGCCCAAGGAATACTGCAAACATAATGCGCTCCTTCTTGAGAGACTGCACATAGGTATTGATAAGTCGCCCGACAAGCCCACCATTCGGATCATTGTTGCTACCGATGGCCGCACGGGCGATGGGTTGTGTAGCCGCATTCACCTCGTCAGGAGACAAGACGAGCACGCTCTCATTCACGGGCGAGACATTGATGTGTAGATTATTCTTCAGGAATGTGAGCGCCTCCTCGATCGCATCAACCTTGGAGCCGAGGAAGCACCTGATAAATTCCTGCGCGGGCTGCTCCAAGAACGTTCCGTTGAAAAGTGTCGAGACAGCGCCCTGAAGGTCATCATAGAACGCGTTGATTGTATTATTGAGAGTCGTTGTAGTTCCATTAACCCATCCGAATAGCCCGTTATTGACCGTCGTCTGGACAAGATCAATTTTGCTATTGATGTCGCTCGCATAGAGTGCTGACTGGTTGAACATGGTTTGATTCACTGATGTGAAGATAGTGTTGGATAAGTCACGCGAAGCTGCCTCCGCACGATGATGGAATTTGGCCTCGAGGGGAGCGATTGCCAACAACTGGAGCTGGACCGAGAGAATGCCGAAGAAGCCGATGAGGAAACATGCAAGTGCGGGGGGGTGGAAGACATAATGGAAGAACCAAGAAAGATTAATGTGCTGCGATGGGGTGAGATGCAGGCGCTTGCTGATCCCATACGCGATGCGCATCAAGAGGGGATGAGTCGAGTCGGCATGGAGCATAAGCAAATTGTGGTTAGAAAGGGTGACCGTAGGTGTGGAGGCTGGCCCAATGTGGACAACTGTTGGATCCGATACCCAAGCCTTGCGGGTCCTCTCGAGGTGGCGCATGAGACAACTCCACTTGTACCACTCGAGTACGGAATAACCAGCCAGTAGCACCAAAACTAGAACAATGATCAGGATAATCCCGATCTTTGTGATCTCCAAAAGGTCATGTCCGAGGTCATCAATGAGTGAAGTATCTATGTTATCACAGAAGGAGATTGTGCTGCGATCGGGGATAGGCAAAATCGACGAGTTGAAGCTAATGCCGGCAAATGTGCTGTTGATGTCCGCCTTTACTGCCTCAAACGGTGTATCGATCCTAGAATAGGTCAGAAAGTCGCTCAAAAGGAAAAACAAGGCTGCTCACAAGTCATTGATAGTGTTCTTTAAGATAGAGACAGATGGCAATGAAGCATTAAGCTGTGTCAAGGCAGTTTGAAAGTCGGTGGGAAGAGTGACATTCTGGAGCGCGGTCAGACTAGGGATGCTAAACTGTGGTACCGTGATTTTTCCCAAAGGATTTATTTTGTTAAGCCCCCCGACAGCAGTTTGTATCGCAGAATTGGCAGTTCCCACGTCGTTTTGAATAGACGTTCGGAGGGAATTGAACGTATTGGTGAGGAAGGTGTTTATCTGATGGAGACATCACGACGATAAGGACGATGGTGAAGGTTCAAAAAACGGTTAAGCGCACCTCCTGTGTTGCACCAATTATTAATGATAGTCCTCCACCCACGACCAATTGCAGGAAGCACAAGAAAGTTGAGCGATAGGTATCAACCATGAAGTGGATGATGGCCTCCATGACGGTCAATGAAAGTATAAGTGCATCACGAGCACCATCCATCGAGGCGTTAACTGCATCTGCAATTTGCTCATTTGTAGCAATAGCCATGAAGCGGGGCATGTTCACGGCGGAAGACGCAGCTCCTTGCGCAGCCCGACAGCCCGCTAAAAGATCATCCTTTGCATTATTGGCGGCTGTCTGTGCCGAGTCTGAGGAGAGTAGGAGGCGGAAAACGATAAAAATGAGAGACAAGATGGGGTAGGCGAGCCATGTAAGGGAGAGGAGATGAGGGAGTCGGAGATATGGTGTGAGACCCGAATTCGATACAGCCCTTTGAGCGTCGTATGTAGGAGGTGGGGACATCCAACGAGTGGGCGGTGATGAGACAGACATGGGTATACAAGTTGTTGATGAGTTTCGTCGCCAGCGACGAACTAAAGTAAAACAGCCAAGTGGCAGACGTGAAGGTCGCGCCGTTCGACGAAACGGGGAGGAGAAAACGCTACAGGGTGGCAAGAGGCCGTGTTTTTGAGGGAGGAAGCGTCCATTGTGTCCGAGCACGGGAAAGAGCCCAAGCACGCGTATAGAAGCCCTTCGATTACTGACATTGTTCCAAGTTCCAAGGTCCGTGATAAAAACAATAACCAAGGAGCAAAGTGTTGACAATAAAGGTGACACAATCACGTGATCGTGCTGTTGTTAACATCGCCTCGATTATAATGCACAAACAATCCCTCCATTCTCCCAAGCTAATTTAGTTAATACAAGGCGTACATGGCCTGTCTACTCCCAGACGGAACATATAACGACTGCTGCAGTGCACAACTTTCTCCGCCCTCCGCCGCCTAATCTCGAAACTCCGAAGAACAATACCTTGATTCCCGACGCCGAGGGAAAGAAAAACAATGACAATCCGGACTTTGCGACACTGTATTCCTTAGCATGTCATGGTCTGTATTAGAGTCAGTGGAGGGCCCCACTTCGTTGGAATTGCGAAATCAAGACCTCGACAGGTGAGAGCCAAGGAGGAGACCTCAAGGGAAACCTACAAGTACGACAAGCATGCCGTGATTGACAAATGATGGTCCAGGCGTCAAAACCCTAAAAAAAAAAGAAACTGGCATCACCTAGCAACGACTTTGGGCACGAGGTGACCTCGGATTCACATCACCGTATTCTCACCTTTAAAGTTCCTGTCTCCTCGTTCCTAGCCAGGTACTCGTTGCATAGGCAACTCGGTTCTACTAAGCCCAATCTGAATGAGGCAGCATCAAGAACCACCACCGAAAAATCTCGTTTCGTTGCTTTTAGCCATCCACCTCCCAAGTCCATGCAATCACCATAGTTCAGTCTGGATATGGGAGAGACCATTGGGATGTTAGACATGGCGATTTCTTCTCTTGAAAAAAAAACCATGCGCTACAAACCCTGAATTCGATGCAAACCTTTACATGCTTTACAACTTAGCCCGGAAGATGACCAACATTTCGCACCACAATTCGGCCAAATCTCCGTGACGGCAGAACCATTTTTCTTAAAAAAAAGGTAATATAACTGTTTATGTCACGCAATGTATTGTATCAAGCCTCTTCCACAACGGTTCGCAAGTTTCTCAAACCAGAGGGTTTATTAGGACCTGACTGGAACGGTTTGTGTTGACCACATGCTGGTGGGTGCACATGGTACATACCGTACTGTAATCCAAATCTCACTTAGCAACACGGAACTTTCCGGTCCTCGGTAAGTATATACTTTTCACTTTCCGTACCAACTATCGCCGTCGCGCCGCATCTGCCAGTCGTTCGATTTCTTTGGTTTGGACCGTCTCTCAGCCACAAGAACGAGTGTATCCTAGGGTTCGTTGGCACTCACGAGGAAACCTGACTGTGCTGCTGTGAAAAACCTATGGCTTGGCCGACAAGGATGTACAGCCCATTCCAGTCGGACATTCTGGATCAACTTACCATGATCCCGGATTGCAGAGTTGTCTAATGATGACATATCTTCTTGAGGCTAGGTCAGATATGTTGCCTTACGCTTTGTCTTCGTTTACGTAGGAAGATCATCGGACTCCAGTTGGCGAAGATCCCTACCGAAGTTGACTGGATCGCCATGCAAATTGTACATCTGTCCTCGGCCGGCATTCCTGCTCTGTTGCTTGGACCCTCTACCCTGGTTATCTATTACAACCCTTCCGACTCCGTCGGCCTTTCTAGACGGGCCTGAGAAGATTCAGCTTGCTCCGGTTCTTCAGTTCTGAATCTTTGCGTTTCGCTCTGACATGCCTGTCTAGTGGTTCGGCATTCTCGGTCAACTGACGTTATGGTGGTGGTGCGTGTTCTTACTGGATCGACGAGTTCGTTTGTTGACATCCGAAAAGTGCCTGATCCCCACCGGCGCCACCACAATCGTGAGTAAAATTAATCCTGCAAAAGTGAGATGGAGACCGGTGATGATAAATGGCGAAGTCAATTCGCTACGTGTCGTGTATTAAATGCCACGCAATGATATATACCACATGGCCCTTTATCTGGTTCAACGAGCTATTGTCCACTATACATCAGCTGATTAAGCTCTGCGTGGTGCAGGCCAATGCAATATACAAAAACGGATGGGCCCTGATGCTCCACATTTCGACCATTGTCATGGGAGTTGCCGTCGTCTGCGTATGCCTTCCTCATTCACTTGCCGACCCTGCACTCTTCTGACTCATTCACAACAACTAATTCCAGCGTAGCGTCCATGGGGTGTGTGCAGCTAGAGCGTTGTGTCTCGTGACTACCTAGGATCGTACAACTAGTGCCTTTTTGGATAGTGGGTGAGCCAAAGTCCAGCTCATCTAAATGGTTGTGTAATGCCGCTGGATCATCCGTGACCCCCTCCGCCGCGCGTGGTGGGGATTTACGTAACCAAGCTGGACAATAAGTCCACTTACCCAGACGCGATCTTCAAGTCTTTTTTGGGACTCGGAACAGGCGCACTCGCTCGTCCTGGATTTCCTCCGTGTTTCTTCCTCTCACTCTGGAACGTAGTTCGCAAAGACAACGTCATGCTGCGCAGCGGTGCAGCACGTACCGCAAGTGGCGGTCCGCCGGCGGGTCCGTTAGTTCAAAACTTGTCCAGAACTGATCGACGACGCGACGACGTCTCCAGGCACCACGTACTTACACGTACTCTGACCTCTCCCCGATCTGAATGTAGCGCGGATCTCTCCTGCGGTTGATCTCTGACTCTTTGACATACGTTTGCGATTGTCCTACGGTCTCACTTGGAGTTTTTGGTACGTGCACACAAAGATCAGTTCGCATCCCGTGGGTTGAGATTATTATTATCTTATCACTATAAGGTATCATTGATCATCTTTCATGACGCTGCTGAAGATATCAGAGCCCTCTTTTGTTTTTCATAGTCCGCTTTACGAATATTATAGACATTACAAGTCAATCATGATCTCCTAGGCACAAATTCTGCTTTTCAGGGTTGGAACCTTCGGGGCCGAGTCCAGCATGTATCCCATGCATACGCTCCAAAAGCCGTGTAGACCCAAAATGGGATGATTGGGCAAAAGAAAACAGTCAAACCAAACCGAATCTATCATCTGCCATACATCGCTCGACCCACAGTTTTTGTAAGCTGGTTTAGTTTGCCCGAGACAACCGGGGAGGAGCACTTGACTTCTGTTGACGCCAACGTAGCGCCAAAAAAGGAAGCAAAGAAGACCATCCTAGAGCTCGGCTGTTTCACGGAGATCATCATATTGATGACGACTACCGGCAAGCGTGGCGTCCGGTGGCTTTCCGGGACCATTTTTGTATGAGTCCAGGCCTATACTGTACTTCCCAGGTAAAAAAAATTGCTTGGTCCTTACGTCATATATATGTCAAGAGCACACGACTGGTTTGCGTTGGTAACGTGATACCACCGCAACGAGTGCACATCCCTTGCTACTCTGAACCTACCAGAAAGGCAACACCAGCATATGTTTTCACGAACGCGAGAGTGATCATGTGAACATAAAGGAAGGAAGAAGCCTTCACCCTATCGTCACACTTGATGGGGTTATCCACCGCAGCTGAATCACGACTTCTTCACAGGCGATCCAAATTTATTGATCAACATATAAGTCATAAGAGCGGAACGGCGGCACTTGGCTCGGGAATACATACACCCATGAGACGCTGAGTCAAGAAATGGGAAGAACAGGCGAAATGGGTCAAAGATACTGTGTTAAGAAGGCCAGACCGGGAATGGAAACGTTCTCTTTCCGCCTGCACAGAAGTATGTCAGATGAGTTGGACGCAAGAGGCATTATGCAGTTGAATGGGCCTACAGTTCGCGAACTGAATTTACGACAAACCGACGGCCATCAGTGGACAATATATCATCAGATGTGATACGAAACCGAGGATCGCACCTCGAAAGATAAAGTTGGCCAACATGGCGAAGAATAAACAGGCACTGATGATGACGGGACCGGTGATCTGATCTATTAGGAGTGGGGATGAGAACCCAGAAACCCAACCCTCAGGCATTCCCACAGTCTGCACGACCCAAGAACGAACGCACCAAAATTTCCCGGATCACGTCTGCGAATCATGGTGATACGTTTCTGGTATAGTGCATAGCTATAAACCTGCGATAGATAAGATAGGATGAACAAAGGAGATAATGAAAATTTTTTGATCATCCTCCATGGGGGAGTAAGCGCAAAGATGAGAGGCTGCGCACCAGGATACCAACACTTATGCCGGCATATAGATAGGCAAAATTTCGTGCGATCTGGTCTCTCGATGCGTTGAAAAGGGCCACGGCAAGAGTGCCTATCAAGATGGACATATTGAGGTACGAGACCCACGCTTTGAAATCGCCAATACCCGGCACAAAGAGAGATATAGAAAAAAAAAAGAAGGTCAATCATATATACTTTTTCAGTTAAAGAAGTAAATTTATGGGAGGGGGGGAAGAAGGGGATCGGAGATGATTGATTGATTGAAAACGCACTGCGTTCGTTCGCGAACCACACTTTGCCCTCGACCCTCACCGGAGTAGGGACCTTCTTGGGCACCCGCACCTGAGGTGGTACCGTAATGGAATGATAATCCCGCACTGTGGGCATCTGTCCATCGTGCTCCGTCGGTTCGACATCCGGGATCTCGTCCGTGCGGGTGTAGCGGGATGGACGGGCGGGCTTTTTGGGCAGTTGCGCGAGAGCGCTCGAGGAGAAGGGAGAGAAGAGCTCGCCATGGCGTGCCAGGAACGACGAATTATGGAGTCATCTGTGCTTGTGCTGCTGATGGTGAGCTGGCGCTGTTGAGACATGGGAAGATAGATGGATGGCTTAGTTAAACAGGGCCGACCCTTCCGAGGTTTTTGTACTTGTACAGAGAGCTTGAAAATTGAAATATGGCTACCCCTTCCCCTGTGACTAAGTTACTTGCTATATACACAGGCATGCGTCGTGATACACATAAAAAGTTCTGTCCATGATGAGGGAGTGAGTGAAGAAGGGGATATTAGCCCAATACTTTCTTCACTCCTTCCTTTTGCGCAGCTGTCAACCTATCTGGAAACTTCACCTCCCATCGTACAATGAGATCACCCTTTCCACTCGTACCCTTCCTCCTTATTGGCATACCCTCGCCAGCAATTCGCGTCTCTTGCCCTGGCTTCACAACACCCGGTGGAATTTGTATTTGCTGTTTGCGCCCATCGAGGTGTTCTAACTGCTTCTTCCCCCCACTGTCGTTCGTCAGCGCCTCAACTAAGGGAATGTTAACCTTCGCTATGAGGTCATCTCCCTGACGTGTGAAGATTGGATGTGGTTTGTCTTCCACGACGAAGACAAGGTCTTGGGATCTACCGTCTGCAGCTTCGTTCCCGGCACGTGGGAAACGGATTTTGGTGCCCTGTTTCCAGCCAGGTTGAACGGCAATCTCGAGCACCCGCTCCTCGGTGGACCCATCGAGCCTCCGTCGCGAAACTTTCATATGTTTCGTTGTGCCGTTATAGATATCTTCGAGTGAGAGTTTGAGAGGTCGTGTGACCTCGGTTGGTGCATCCCTTTTGGACGAAGGTTGTGACGGCATTCGGGTTGATCGCGGACCACCGTTGCCACCCAGACCACCTGGCATTCTGCCAGGCATAGAAGAGAACGATGACCCACCGCCCATCATGTCGTCATCTTCATCAAACATGCTCGATCCGTGCATGCCGTTCATATTGCCCAGACCGCCCATGAACATCGTCCTTTCATTGGCACGTGAGATACGAATGGATACAAGACAAGTGAAAACTCACTCGAATATCTTGAACGGGTCTGAGGGTGAAAAACTCCCGCCGGATGATGTAAATGTGAAAGTTGTCCCTCCGCCGCCAGGGAAACCGCCAAAGGCAGCAAATGGGTTGACGCCAGGTCCAGCACCTGCACCTGGAGGAGGGCCGCCGCCGCCTTTGAGGCCCTCCTCGCCGACTTGGTCATATATAGTGCGTTTCTGTTTGTCGCTAAGGACTTCGAAAGCCTCCGATATCTGAAGAAATGGCGGTGAAGATGCAGAGCCGAGGGGAGGAAGTACACAACCATACTCACCTCTTTGAATTTTTTTGACGCCTCTTCGCTACCTGCGTTTCGGTCGGGGTGCCATTTCAGCGCCTGAAATTTAGTGATATCAGAATGAAGCGCTGATATATTGGTAGTGATCTTACCATTTTTTTGTATGCTTTCTTGATGTCATCGTCCGAAGCATCTCTGCTCACGCCAAGAAGCTTGTAATAGTCGGTGCCCATGATAATGAAGAGAGCGCAAGTTGAGTCGCAGAAACTCTGCCAGAAACGATATCTGTGCTGAATTTATACGAGTGGGTGGAGAGGAGGATGCTTGTTCGGAGGCAGCAGCAGCACCTCTCCAGGAGGTGGTAGACTGTACTAGAACATCAGCAAAAAACTTAAAACCTAACATGGCTACCGCATTTTGTTATGTAAGGTTAGGGTTTTGGTGCCATTACTATGTGATCACTACGCTATGATGAACATTACATAAGTTACTATATTGACATTAGGATTCCAAACATACAGTAGGATATGTTGTGCCTACTAATGTAATTGTAAGGCATGGCAGAATGTCTTGTAAGGGTTGTGAAGGCTACTAAAATGATACCTAATATTGTACTAGTGTGTTTGTATGCTAATATGTTGACAGTAGGGTGCTCATTGTATGATAGGCTAAATTTTACCTAATAACTCGATTGTAAGGCGCTGCGGGGCATCTTGTAAGAGCCGGGAAGGCTACTAACATAGTACCTAGGGCAATAGATGGCTCTACTAGTGCTCATTATACAGTAGGTGGAAATTTACCTACTAATGCTATTGTAAGGTGCAGTGGGGCCCGGGCATCTTGTAAGAGTTGGGGAGGCTACTTATGTGGTACCAAGGGCGGGAGGTCCAAGTCAGTGGACAGGCTCACTGTGCTCAACACTTACTTTGCTGGTTTCATGCTGTCTCTCTGATATATGTATGTATGTATCAATATATCAATGTCTGTCGCATCGAACCAAGGAGGGAGGAGAAGAGAAGTCAATGTAGCGAGATGAACATATAATATATCATAGGGGGGATTCTGCACCAATCCAAGATACATCTTATGTACCATCAAGAACAAAGTATCATCGCATCAGTAGAGAACTAGAACACTAGTCTTTGTACAAACAACAAATATCACACCTCCCTTAACCACAATCATGACATTGTTGGTCGCGCTCGTGCTGGTACACCTTCCGCAGCAGCAGCTTCTGCACTATCGATCAGCACACATCACGGTCAATTCGCCATCATTCCCCCAGCAGCAGCCCAACCACCACGCACGGCGGCTAACAACAACCGACTCACAGCACCATCCACCCGTCCCAGCTCGACCGTGGCTGATTCCGCAGGTACAAGCGCAGACTTGTGAGGGGCCACCGACTTTGTCACCGTCTTCCCCGTCCTGGCAACCGAAACTAGACCTTTTAACCTTCTCCTAATCGTATTTTCCTTCTCTAGCGCACGGGGGTCGCGAGCTCGGCCCACTCCTCCCACATCTTCCACCTCCACAACGTCACCACCATCACCTGCGACGGCGGCGGGGTAGAGTTGAATTTCAGATGCTGTGCTGCCGTGGCGGCATCGATATTAACGTCGATGTCAATTCAAGCTCGGCGTCACCGGATGTGCACCTTTTTTCCCGTCGCCGCGTAGTGGCAGCGTTGCTTGCTGCGCCTGGACGGAGAGGAAGGGGCGCTGGCAGCGGGGGCGGGGGCGGCGGTTCGAAGCGGCGGTAGCGGGTACAAACCTTGTGTGGTTATTCTAATTCTTCTGATGTTGTTGTTGTTGTTGTTGTGGTAGTGGTGGGGCTGCAGTTGCGCTCTCAGGTGAAGCTGCGAGGAAGAGGATCCTGCTCAGCGGACCAGGTTTGGCAGGCAAGTACGTGTGCGTCTAGTTGCGCGCCAGCGGCTTGGCGAGCGGGAACGGCCGTGGTGGTGGCGGCATCGGTGGGCTCTACTTTTGTGGTTCGCTACTAGTAGGGACCGGGAGGACAACCTCTTCCAAAGTCCATGTTCCTCTGACGGTAGAGGATAGCGATGGGAACGGAGGTGTCGTTGATGGGAATAGAAGAAGCGGTGCAGATGGCATTACAAGGGAGGCATCGTGTGGTGGCAGACGTGACTCTGGTGAAGGTGGTTGCAGGACAAAGGAGGTTGGCAGAAGCGAAGTCGGCACGGTCGAGGGAATCACTTCTGTTGCAAAGGATGCCTCGACGTGCTTGCTGGTTAAGTGTCTAGGACGGGAGCCAGAGGCGAGTCGCTTCGCAGACGCAGATGCAGATGACCTCTTGAATCCTGATGGAGACTTTTGGGCTAACTTCGCCTTGCGGGTCTTGCGGGGTGAAAGGCGAGATAGCCCAGGTTGTGGTGGTGGGGACGGCGCCGGCGCCAGCGCAGGTTTCGCTCGGGCGAGCGCTGGGAGCACCCTGGTTAGACTAGAAAGGCAAAATAATGGTGAGCGTGAGCACTGCACACGCAGGGCGAGAGGAAAGAACGTACGGTGAGCTCGGATTACCCTACTACCATTACATGCTGGGTATCCGACTCATCGGTTGGAGGAAGGTGAGGCCAAGTTGTCATGTACCGCAGGCACACTTTCAAATGTCATCGACACCCGACTCGCACGCGCGACTGGCTTCCTCTCCGCCTTGGTTTTCTCTTCGTGCGCGACGTCAGCCCTTTCTTTACCATTCTTTCAGACACGACTCACTCAGTTCATCGCGTAGCGCCGCTATCGTGCTCCGCAGCTCCGCAACTCCTCGATCTCCCATTTATGCGCCTTCGCGTCCGACTCGGCCACCTTCTTTGCCAAGTCGGCTAGCGAAATGTGCGGTTTCGGGTCCGAGCCTGATGCGATAGTAGTAACAACTTCAGAACCAGCCCTTGAGTATTGTGAGCGCATCGTGAAGCGAAGTAAGCAGCGCGCTGAGTCGTTCAAAGGCTGTGTCGGGCGCGCCGAGTGGAAACAGATCGACCGTAGCCAACGGAGCAGGCTATCTCCTTTCAGCGGCCAGATCTCTCAAGACCAAAAAAAGGTAAGGCAAACACGTACGACTTCCAGATCGTCCGGGTCTGCACTGACCATCTTGTGCAGGATTTTGTTCACTGTGTTGGCAGTATCCACAACCAATGCCCTGGGTTCCACATTCTCGTCCCTAAGCAGCTTGCACGTCTTTTCCGCTTCCTCGAGCGCCGACTCGGCGAGCCCTTTACCGGGCACGGCGCAGCCTTGCCGTCCTCGTCTCCCAAGGCCAACGCGTTGGCCGGTTGCGTGCTGATCCCGCTGGGGAATTTGGCAATCTTGAGTTGCAAGTCGGCCAATTTTGACCAGCATTCGCGAATCGCTTCGATATCCTTGTCGCGATTCTTGAGTTCTGCGACGTGCGTGGCGCGCAGCGCCTGTAATGACGAACGTGCGCGCTGCAGATCCGCCATCGTTTGCTTGTGCGCCCCTTTGGCTTGCTGTCGCACGTGATTGGCAATCCTAAAATACATTCCAAGACACGTGGGATTTCAGAAAAGAGGAGGAAAGTTGAGTGCTACAAGACTCACGTCAGCTCGCGCTCGGCAAAATCAAGAATCTCCTTTGCCAAGTCATGCATTGTGCGTAGACGTTCGTGGTCATATGAGAGTGCCTGGCTTGTCGACGCAGTCGAGCTTGAAGCTATGTGGAGGTAGCCTTCTCTTTGTCGTGCGGAATGTCGCCTTGGCGGGGGTCACGCGTCAAGTAGCGAGAGTAGAGGTTAATTTGCTGGTGGGCGAATTCATACTGCTCAGCTTGGAACTTGAGGAATTCCTCGCTGTTCATCACAGCACTTCCAGGAGAGCCTCCGGCACCACTGCCGGAACCACCGGTAGAAAGAATGATGCCTACACGCTGAGCGTAGACTTGTGCAGCGGTGTCGAACCAAGCTTTGCCCTCGGACTCTGAGCCCAGGTGCTTGGCGGGCTCCATGGTAGTAGCAATCAGTAGCACGGCGTCGGCGCATTGGGGACCCAAGCCCCATGCCTTTGAGAGGTGAGCTTTCGCACTTGAGATGTTGAAACCACCGGGCATCTTGCCACCAATTGTACGCGACACGAGACTAGTGGAATACTTCCCGAGATTGCCGGAGTGAGCAGGCGCGCAAGGGCAGCGCCAAGTTCCTCGAGTGGCAGCCCCTCGCCCTTATCAGGCGCCAATGAAAACTCGCCCTGAAGGTCGCCCATAATCTCATTGTGAAGGGTCAACTTGCCGTTAGAGAGATCCCTTATAGACTTGGAGAGAGGGATCCCGCTGAGTTGCTTCTTTAACTTTTGCGAGACAATCGCAGCAAGGATGTCGACAGCACGGATCGGAGTGTCTGCGATGGTAACAGCAGGACCGGCGGCAGCTGGAGTAGCGGTAGCAACTGCGACTGGCACACTTGGTAGTAGAGTTGGTGCTGGAGGTGCAGTTCACTGGCTGCGTCTGATTCAGATGTTACCCCAAGGTCATCTTCGAACTGATAATAGTTCTCCTTCTGATGCTTTGAAGCACAGAATACTCGATGGACAATGCTAGTTGAGTCATCCTTCGCCTCGTATTTGGCCCTGAGGGTGCGTACAGCCATACCAGTGAGATTTGGGGATGGGCCAATCTGCTCAAACCTGTACTGTCCGAAGAATAGATCTTGGGTTTCGATCCAGCACACGGGAGAAGCAAAATGGTAAAGATAGCAGCCCGACTAGCAGAACCCAGGTGAGCTTCTGCCGTTGCTCGCGGGCATCCCAGTGTTCTTCATCCCACTTGCGAATAACTTTCGAGAGTCATGGAGATGATGTGCGGTTACAGGTGAGTTCGGCATAGGCCTTGTTGATGGCGAAGGGCGATGCGATTAAGTTGGGGATATAGACGCCTTCGAGAAGCGACGGGTCCAGGAGAGTGGATGGGATTTTCTTCGAGAGGTCCAAAAGGTCATTTAGATTGAGCGAGAGCGAAAAGCAAACCTACACTCACTTGCACGGAAGGGAATGACGCCAGACCAGAGGTAACGGGAGTGGAAAGGAACATCAATCCCTGCGAGAGGGATAGTGGCGAGATCACGTTCAAGCACGATATAACCTTCGGTCTTTTGCTTTTCGAGGGCATAGTCGTAGCAGTTGTTGACGATGTCCTTCAGCATATCCTTAACTTTAGCGAGACCAAATTTCTCGGTCAGCTGGACAGCGATAGTGAGCGTGATGAATGACCAGAAATCTAAGAATACATGCCTTAGTGATATCGACCTTCTGCACCTTGAGATAATTGAGGACGTTCGTCAAAGTTTGCAATGCGACAAACTCGCCAGCACAGACGTATTGTTGGCCCTGGTATCGATCAGCAGCCATATAGCAACATAAAAATGGTGACGCACCTCGACGTCGAAATGCAGTCTCTGAAGTTGGAGATGGTATCTACGACCTCGCGGAGGGTCGCATCATCGAACGTCTGGCTAACTAACTGGGATTGACGGCACACATGGCATAGTTCGAGCGGCTCGGCTCGTCACGTTCGACAGCACACTGCATGGTCAGACCGCGGTAAAAGACATCATCGACGAGGAATTGGGCAAGATATCAGCAACCGAGGCGAGAGCAGAGAACTCGCCCAGTGAGTGGCCAGCGAAAGCGGCGTCAGGCTGGACGAAGCCTTTCGAGCGCATATCCTCGAATGCAGCACGTGACATAATGACAAGGGCAATCTGCGCAAACTGGGTAGCGAAAAGAAGAGCTTTTGGATGAATGAAAGTGTGTTGAAGGGCGCGGACGTTTATATCGGCGAACAACGGGAGTCTTGATGTTGCCAGCTCGATCTATCGTGTCATAGGTCATCTCCATATATCGCTCACGGATGGCTTGGCCCTTGATACCACCGAAGTGGATGGTCTTCGTCTTAGGGTTCTCTCGGACAATCTCCAATAGAAAATCCATAGGCAGAGATCAAGTGTGCGTCGGCAGAGTCCCAGACGGCACGGGCAGCAGGAGAGGAGTTATACAACTCCATACCCATACCCTGCTCCTGCGAACCTTGGCCGGTAAATGCATAGACAGTGGGCAGCTGCGTGACCTCAGCAGTTCCCTCAAGAACCATCCCACCGTGCTGGTTGATGGTGGTAACACCGACGACAAAGTTGCCATCGTGCATAGCGGTATATCTGATTCTGACGGTAAGTTCGCCTCCGGGAAGGACCATTCCGACGAAATTGACGTTGTAACTAGAAGGAAGTAAGTCACCGTCGTCCTCCATCAAGAAATTTGTGTAATCACTTGTACTAGTACACGCGATCTGGGATGCCCAAGGACGACAGTCTCCACGTAGCGCCGAGCAGCAGCACTGGAGAACATGCCGTGAGTAATCGTACCCGGCAATGGGTACAAGGAAAAGTAGGGATTCGTGTGAATGGGGTCAAAGTCCCCCGAGACCTTTGAATAAGGTTCGTTGGTGGATAGTGGATGGTAGACGGAAGGATTTGCGCTTGACGTAAGATGATATCGAGCGCCGACTTGGCTGATCCATGCCGTTGAAGGTAAGTCATGACGGGAGCTAGCCCCAGCTATCCCACGGTCATGGACCCACAAGCGGTTTCGGGAAGCGATTTCTTTTTTTTTTCCTCCGAGTCTTTCCGAGTCCCACACGCGCAACTCTTTCGCTCCTCCTCTGCCTCATACATAGTTCACATCACCCGCCGCTCAACTGCACCTCTATCATTCTGGCAATTTTAACTCTACCGTCTCACAAACTTCCATCACTCCGCACAGAACCATTCTTGGGTTACCTCGACACGCTGTCTGGTGACTTCGGGGTGGATTGTCTGTTGCACCCCCTCTTTCCGTCCTGGTATTCAAGTCCTTGGCTGCGAGTCACTTCCCTGGTTCCCCTTTCCGCACAAATCTCATCTGGAGCAGGATCGACGCCTTGTCTTCTTGCCTCTGGTGATTTTATTTGTTGCCCCCCCCCCCCTACCCTGGCCGTTTCCTGGGTTTTCCCCCCTCGTGTCCTGCACGGCGTCAAATTTTTCCTTGCTACGGCTGTGAATATTTTTTTCTTTCTTTTTCCCGGTATGTATTCGTCAATACTTTGTGTGATCGCTAGGCTGAAAGTAAGAGTAGTAATTTCATGTCCTCTCCTCAACCCCCGTCTGTACCGTATGAATTCTGGGCTCCTGCTGATGACTGGCGTCCAGGCCATGTCATGCTGGCTGCCAATGTTGACTTCATCCCCTCTGCCCCGCCGCGGACCGCTCCTGTTATCAGGGTTGATGGCTTGTGGGGTGAGCATGAATGGATGCTCTACCCGCAGCCATATCACGATAAATTTCCTTATCTCCCGTGGATTCCTCTCCCCCCTCGCAACTCCCTTTGTAACGTCCTTCGCTGTGCGGTGGACAAGACGATGTGGCGGCCTCACCCCTCCAAAACCAACACACATCTTGTCCGGCCTGATGTGCTGGATGACATCAGAGGCGGCTTGAAGGCTGCTAAGGCTGTGGTAGCAATACCTTTCCATGAAATCATAACTTCCCCTTCCCCTTCTTTTTCATCTGTCCAGCATCCGCAACAAGCTTACATCTGGGCCTTTGAGGCCGTCGATCGTCTTGAACGCGAGTTTGAAGCTTGGCGAGACTTTGTGGAAGTCTTCAGGAATGTCCAGCGTTCCCTCATTGAACTCTTTGCCTTTGCCGATTGGTGGGCAGAGGTCAACTCAAAATCTGGACCCTCTTTTCGTGCACCCACGCGGGGTGCAATATTCAACGATGCAAATCTTTATGCCAGCCATGTGTACCGGTCACTCGCCTCCTTCCTCCTCATCCCCTCTACCACCTACTCTTTGGATCCACAGAAGCAGGTTGAACTGTCACCACGCTCCCTGTCAAAGTCAGAACCGATGGCGCCTGACCCCCTGCGCCACTCCCTACCCCACTGGTACTATCCTCCGGATGTGGAGGATATTGCAGATTTCGAGACGGCCGCTCGGGGATATGCCAGTCGCTTGGACTTCTTCAACCCAACTAAAGGCCACAAGCGACGCTTGGACAAAGTGGAGAATCGGCACCACGATGAGGGTAAGTTAGTACCCTTTTCTTCACCCACTTCTCACACTCATATCTTTTCCACAGCTGGCCGGCAAGCGAAAAAGGCCAAAGAATGGCAAGCTGCTCACCCTGACCCTTCCAACAACCTGGAGCTGCGCCGCATCAAGGATGTAAAATCTGCGCCAGCCTGGTTTCCCAAACGACAGCAGATATGGGATCACGCAATGCTCCATGTCAATACCTTGAATCTTGCCCGGGCACAGTCACCACGCCGCTTTACATTCCCACCACTCCACCTCTTCTGGGGTGCTAACGAAGAGAACCAGCGGACATTTTACTACCACTATCTCCTTCTGCGCGGTAAACTTTTAAGGCGTCCAGTGAATGGATTGCCGGGCCTTACTACCACGGAGTGGAAGTCCATTCTAGGTAACACCTATTGGAAGTCAATGTGGCCCAAGCCAGATGCAAATCACCCCTCGCATACATCAAGCTTTGATCCCACCAAGTTCTGGATCTACGGCGGGCCCCTATGCTTTGGTGATGTAATGAGTGCCCTCATTACTGACACTGTGTTCGATCCCACTGATTTGCTTGATTGCCGCTGCAATGTTGAGATGGAGACCGCCGATAATGTCGAAATCCGTCAGACCATCCTCTACAACCTCAACTTGAATCATGCAATGGAAGAGATCAAGGAAATGGATCGCCTCCAGTTTCCACTGGATCAACAAAAGCGATGGGATCATCAGGGTCGAGGGACCTCCGTTGAGGGGATGACAGACATGTGGGGCCCAATCCGGAATGGAGGCGTCAAGTCGACATTTTTTGAGGACAAGCAGGCATGGAGAACCTGGCTGCGCTGCCTGAGGAAAGTGGTAATGGAGTGGGATGGGTTTGATGCCTGGGATTGGGGCGGTTTTACGGATGTGAGGACCATGGGGATTAACAAACTTTCACAGGAGGACTTTTACAGATTTGCCCTGCGTCTCCTTACTTTTTTCATCCAGACATTTGTTACACGTCTCGGTTACTACCCTTCCCCGCTGTTACATCCCCCCATACTTGCTGGACCCAGGTGCCCGATGCACAGAAAGAAATTCGCAACAGGACTTTGATGCGCTACATAAGTTGACATGCTGTATATTTTGTTCCTAATCACAGACCTTTCTTACCTCGATCCGCCAAATGTCGTGCACCAACTTAAGGCCGCCGATGCAAAAAATCCGGCACTAGAGGGTTACATTAGCGATGCGCAGATGTTGATCACTCAACGCTTGCTGATTACTAACGTATTTATCGTTTCTCCCATTCTGCGGAATCTATCGTAAGTCATTTCCTTTCTTCCCCTTCCCGTATTTTGGCTAGTCTCTGACGTTGCTCTCTGTTACTGCCGATCTCAATTCACACCACCGCTCCCAATCCAATGGGCCTCTTTACATTCTACCACCCTCTTCGGCCGTCTTGCAAGCTCCGGATTGCCGCTCGCTCCAGGTGCACGTGCCACGACACACTGTGCCTCGGCATTGACGGTGATTGGCCAATTTACTGCGGCCTTGCGTGATAATAAGATTCCTTAGATCCGTCTGTCTGCTAGTAACCGAGGCGGCAACTACAGGATGTCATACATAAAAAGGTTTGGACGGTGTACTAGTAGTGGTGATTAATCATGAGTCGCCATCATTCCACCCCTCCACTGAACCCTCCCAGTCAGACTCGAGAGAACTCACCCTTGAAAGACCCTGACATCGGTCTTGAACCTTGTTACGCGTGTGGTGGTGCGGGATATTACAATCGCTATTATGTCCCAAGCAGCAGTCAGTCCGAGGCGGGAAATGCCACACCGGTACGACACACTGAGGTAGGACCAAACCTTTCTACAGATTGTTGTTCTAATCATCCCTTTGCCAGAAATTGAAGCGAGACCAAGAGCAAGACTTTGAAAGCAGTGACGACCACGCACCAAAGAGGAAGCGTGTTACTGTTGACGAAGTCGACTTGGACACACTGACGAGGGAGATTACCAAGCAGTGTGTTGCAGGGTTGAAGGCGTATTTTGAAAAGGAAGCCATGGGTACTCTGAAGAGGGAGATTACCAAGCAGTGTGTTGTAGAGATTATGAGGCATCTTGAACAGGAGGGTGTGGAGATTACAGCGAGATTGCGTACTAACACCAGGATGTCTTGAATGAACTGCTGTCTATGTGTAACTCTTGTGACCACTTCCCGTGTGACCATCGGCTGCCACCCTTTTCGAGTCCTCTCTGGGTCCCGAGCCAGAGATGGCACATCCAATTTCTATGCTCGGTCCAGTTCCAGCAGTCGGCTAGACTCTTAAAGAGGCAGCAATGAGACGCAGCATACAGTCCAACAGGGGTTAACAACGCCTTCATGGAGCTGAGGAAGATCTGGGTCAGCGACCTTCTGATATCTCGCAGGTTCTGCGGGATGAAACTGGCTGCAGCATCTACCTCCACTACCCTCGCCCATGTAGCCCTGACAGCCAAGATGCCAGATGCGCACAAATGGAACTCCAAGGATTACAAGGTCTGCAATTTGTCACGTACTCGCTATCCTCTTCTAAACTGACAGACCCCGTCACTCAGGGTCTCGGGACAAGCAAGGACTCGGACACTAGAGATGACTTCTCGCACATGGTAATGCACATGATCCCGTTTAGCTTGACGCAGAATGGTCACAGTGAGCTCATCGACCTCGCGTTTAGCAAGAAGGCGGACGACCATAAAGAGTGGCTGCGACACTTCAGGGTGCGTCCTCGTCCTTTGTTGTGGCGTCCGTCTACATACATTGATTGTGCAGCCAGGCTCTTATCTCAATCATGACACGGACGAGATCTCATACTCCGAATTCATCTCTGGCCTCTACACTGTATTAGATCTACGGTGACCCAATGCATCAAAAGAATGGTTGATGCCGGATTAGCCTCAGTGGCTTATTTTCTATTTCGACTTTGAGTTCGTACCAGCCGAAGACGCAACTTAACTCGTTCACGCTGGTATCAACGTCCGGATTATAGACAAGCGGTGAGAGATCATCTGGTGACCGGAATACCTGTTGCTCATCGTGCTTGGACTCCTATTTTGCAGGCCAACTAGGATTACTGCGGGGCACGCAGACGGCATACAACCTCGCACCATCGAGGTGTTTCAGGCGAGTCGGATCATCCTATGCTACCTCTTTCCTCAGTTCACACAACCGCATTACCGCAGAGCTATGGCCTTGCCGATCGCCTCCTGAGCCGAGCAGCCCACATGATAATGGCCGTTTGTAAATTTACCTTGTCAGCTCGCTTAAATTAGTGACCTTTTCCATAGGCGTTCTACAATTCGGGCCCAAACGGAATCGGGGTCTGGACTTCCCTATCCCGTGGGTCTTATCGCCACTCACTCATACCAGTGCATAGGACGAGTACCCGATGTGACAGCACCTACTGCGCGCTATCCGTTTGAAGCTACCTTGCATCAAGGGGAGACAGAAGGCATCACACTCGATTCCATGAGTAAGAGAGGCCTTGAAGTCGAGCGCGCGATCGTCCCAATCGCTTTCCAAATTTCTGAGGATCCAACGGAGCTTGCTGATCCACATGCGTACCCTGTCAAGGCACGGAGTTCCCCGACTTTTTTGATCCGTAATTTACCTAAAAAGGGACTTATATACACACAGGTTGTGTTGAAGCATTTGGCCAAAGAATCAGAAGAGATTGATACGGAAACCGTGTACGCAAAGTTTGTCATCGGTACCGATGGAGCGCATTCATGGGTTGGGAAGACGCTCGGGATCGCCATGGATGGCGAACAGACTGGTGTGTGCATCACCTGATTCGGTCTGCTCTTCTGATCAGCCAAAAAAGACTTTCTTTGGGGAGTGATTGATATTACCCCCTCGGAAACGACCGACTTTCCAGACACGCGGAACAAATCGGCGATTCACTCTACAAATGGGTCTTGCATGGTCATCCCGCGAGAGGGAGACAAGATTCGGATATACGTTCAACTCTCTGATACCGATGCCGTCGACCCAGGGACAGGTCGTATCAACCTTGGTCGCTATGGCCCTGAGCGATTGTTAGAGGTTGCCAAGAAGACGGTCAGACCGTACACAATCGACGCGGCTCCTGATAAGATTGAGTGGTGGACGATCTATAAGGGTCCTGCTTACGTCCCCGACATCCATGGTGCCACACTGACCACCTCTGCTTCTAGTCGGACAGCGAGTTGCCTCGAGATTCACCGAACACGAGCGAGTTTTCATTGCTGGGGATGCTTGTCATACACACTCGCCAAAGGCAGGACAGGGTATGAATGCCAGCATGAATGACACACATAACCTTGGTTTGTGTCGCAGGATCACTTATTTGTTCACGGGCTGATCAATCGTGCCACCACAGCGTGGAAATTGGCGTATGTTTTACGTGGCTGGGCCGATATGTCGCTTCTCAAGACGGTAAGGAGCTGCATCGCTGATCCTCCCTACCTTTCTCCTTTCCAACAACCTCGCCGCTTAGTACGAGTTTGAGCGTCGGAAGTACGCTCAGGACTTGATCGCCTTTGACAAGAGATTTTCCTCGCTCTTCTCGGAGAAGCTTCGCACAGATAACGAAGGACACGGTCCGACGCACGAGGAATTTGTCGGGTACCGCTCTCTTTTCCTTGGGCCCCCCCTTACTCACCCGCATTTGTATATAGAGCTTTCCAAGCCTACGGCAACTTTTCATCCGGCGTGAGCGTCCACTACGCGCTGTCCACTATAACCGACCCGACGCATCAAACCGCAGCGACCAACCTGATCATCGGCCAACGCCTACTCCCTCACGTACTCGTCCGCGCGGCCGACACGCGCGAAGACCACCACCATGGGTTAACCGCTGCCCGCTCGACGTGCCCCCTTCACCGCTGCCTGGCTGCCCCACCAACCACGATGATCACGACCACGACGACCACGACCTCCGGTGCCTCCTGCAGTTGAGAATCGCAAGAGGCGCACGCAGGCATACTTATGTGCTTGATACTGGGTTATGTCCGAACTCTATCTCGGAGAGTTCATCACTAATTGATATATGACATGACTAAAACATATCATACAGGTCGTCATTGTCAGTGTCGTACTCTCCATCAATTCCCTCAGGGCCAAGGTCTGCCTCTTCAGCATCTGCATCATCTGCGTCATCTGTCTCTCTGTGGGTGCCAACCACATCCGCATCTGCATCTGCATCCGCATCCTCATCCTCGTCCCAATCTTCCTCGAGTTCCCCATATTGCGTACTATTGGCTCCAGTTGCTAGTCCATCAAGTGCCTCGTCATCTTCACCACTTGATGAAATATCGGGTTGCTCAGCTTCATTTAGTTGGTGGTCGGTGTGACGGGTTGCCTGATGGCCAATTCCCCCACCTCGGAATCGCATGATCATATCTCGGTCAACGAACCTGTTTAATGGCATCAGAAGTGAAATGTAAGACACAGGGATTAGAAACTCACACGTTAACATAGTATAAACACCAATCTTCATTATTACTTGTGAGAGGTCGTATAATGGAGGGTGGCAAGAGATGATCAGTGCGGCCATGGGCAAATGCCGGTATGAGATGAACAGCACGAATGACTTCCTTTGGGTCAAGGAAACCAAACGCCTCTGTGTCTGAGTTGTCCCAAGGTACAAAACCAATACGGTGTAGTCGTTTGGCCTTAAATCCTGATCTCCAGCTCAAGTCACGGCCAAACCAACGCACCCACAGAAATTCCATGTGTTGGGGCCCAAGTGATTTACTAGCTGGTCCCAGGTGTACAACATCTGCATGAAAGATGCCAACAATGCGACCAAACCAATATGGAAAATCCCCATCTCCATCTTCATGAGAAAGGCACATAAAGTCTGCATGGGCTCGGGGATTAAGGGAATCCTGTGAACGTCTAATATCATAAGTTGTATAATTGATCCGGGCCACTTTATGGCGGTAGAGTCGATCTCCACGGAAACAGACTGTACTCAACTCCTCTGGAGTAAAGATGTCTTCATCCCCTGTGTATGACTTATTAAGAAGACGACAGAGAAGGTGGGCTTTGAGATGAGGTAGGAAGTCCTACAAAAATCTGTTATGCATGGCCAGTATTACAGATTGAGATAGTACATACTTTGAAGGCTGGATCTTTTGCATTCTTTTTCAAAAAGTCAGGAATATGTTCTTTAAAGTCCCGTGAAGTTGATATGTGGTGGTGAGCCATAGGTGATGTCTGAGGTAAAGGCTCGCTCTCTGTTAAGTCAACTGTTGGGCTCTTGCCTTTTGAAGGTGCTAAAACTTGTTGGCGAGACTTCAGCTTTTGGAGTAGACGCTGACGCTGCTCATGTCGTGTGATCTGCTGAACAAAATCATTCTTATTTGTTCGAGCATAGAAACGTTTGATCCGACGGTGCTCAGATTCACCCTATAAATATAATATTATTAAACGTCAGTCATCATTGCCCCAGATAAGCAAAGGACTGACACTTACACTTTGGGTAGATGTCCCATCTGTTGTCCCAAAACACCGGATATGATGTGGATAGTACCCTAAGGCATGCATCTTGAATGTATTCATGTTGAATGTCTTCTTCCTTGGTCCATCTGGTTTTCCCTTTGGTGTAGTGAAGTTTCCACTGTTCTGTTGATATCGGCGATTCAGCTCAGATGGCAACTCTTTAGTAGCGAAATTTGAAGATGTTTTGAAGGCAAATTTTCGAAGTTGTTGACCTAGAGATGTGAGTGTCTGTTCCATTGATGCTAGTGTTGAATCGGTGTGCATTCGAAGCTTGCAATATGCATGATAAAGGGCAAGATCAAAAAGGAGGTCCAGCACATAATTTTCATATGGATCTGGGATGAGACCTTCAAGGACAGGTATTATACACTTAATGGGACAAGTTAGACAATTTTAACAGAATCAGTAAAGCCAACTTGCCTGTAAGATGTCCTCAAAGTCTCTGCCAGCCAGTTTTTTGAGTCCAGATACATTTCGAGCAAATCGTCGAATTGTTGTCCTTCCAAATGTGGGTATGCTGCGAAAGCTTGGTAGAGTGAGCAAAGAAAGAGCATGTATTAATGTCATACATACCGACGATCAAATTCAACTATAGTTGAATTGCCCATCACATGGAGAATTCGGATAACATGAGAGATCACCGACTTGACTACACCAAGTTCAAGTTCATGGAGCAAATCACCAACAAAAAGTGAATAGTAATTGATCCCAAATGGTAGCAAGAACTTTGAAAATGCATTCTAAATAACCAAAGATAAGTGGTATTTTTGTAATATTTGATGGAAGCTTACCCTTGTTGGTACATGTGACGTTGGGTCAAGTAGACGCCCAACACCAATCCCTGAGACTGGGGCACCACTTTCAAAGATAAATCGCCTTGCCTCTTCAATTGTTAACTGGTGTCTTTCACTATCTTTGCGAGCAAGACGTTTGCGGCGTTCAGAATCCCGAGTGGTGCCCACTTCTGGAATCACATCCATTGGGGTTTCACAGAGGGGACAAGGACATTTCCCCAAGTGCTTGATGCTTACAAGTAGAGCCCTACATAGTCATTTATTATATTAATATTATTAAATTCAATTAAGATACTCACTTTTCTTTATAGTCAGCAGAATAGGTGAGGAGCCGAGGATAAATACGTCGAGAGATGCCATCCCAGCACTTGATAACTAAGCCATGCTCATAAGCATGTGCAAACTTGTCATCTAGTAGGAGCTTCCAAATTTCCTGCATGAGCTCTCGATTACAGTGTGTTACTGTCTCAGATGATGCATGTTTGCCAAAGCAGGTTTCATAGTAGTCCTGTAATGTATCTGGCAGCTTTAAATTGGTAAGTGCATGTGTAAAAATGACATGAATTTGTGACATACTGAAGGCAAATATGCTAGATGATGACTTGCAAATGCTGTGGGTTTAATACACACATCCTTGGATTGATTTGCGAGCTGAATGTAAATTGGCCACATGGATGCCGTGCCAAAATTTGTGAGATGTGTAGAGTCTGACCAAAGCATTAAAGGGGATGGTATTCGTTCTAAGGTGCAGCCAGGCTCGGGGGGAAGCATTTGGATCTCCGTGTCCATTTCCATAAAAAGGTCTGAGACATAGGCTTCCCCATAGACACGTTCAGGGGGTCTGTCATCACCACCCTTATAGAACAAGTGGTATGGCCGTAAATGATATGTAGATGAAGTTGGGTCTTGCCAGGCAGCGACAACAATATCAATAATGCTCCGATGCCAAACATCATCGACTTTGAATCGAGGTGCGGATGACTCATCTCCACCATTCTTGGAATCAGCACGTGGAAGTGCTATACTTACACTGCCTTTTTTCCAACCATCAGACCCTAAAAGAACACTGGCCGGTCCTTCAATAAAGTTGTCCATTCGCTTGGTCTCACGTGAGGCACGGAAATTTCGCAAGTCATCTCGGTTGAAATCGTCATGGCAAATGACCTCATGAACAAGGCGATCGAGCTCTTGAGCTGTTTTCGTACTGGAGCTCGTGTAATGCCAGTTCATAAGGAGTGCAACAGTTTTGTTAGGAAAGGGGATGGTGGTAGTCTCCGTAGGCTCCCGGGCATCGTGACTATGGCCAAACGTAGCAAGAGGACCACTTGTATGATTCTGCGTGACAGGTAGATTATTAGAGTCACAATAATCATCAATCGTTTTGTTGTCCTCGGGATCGTGAGTTGGTAGTGCGCCTGAGTAGACACGGAAGAGGCCAAATTCGTTCACCTCAGTTTGAACTTTCTGAGGTAGTGGCGTCGGCGGTGGTGTCGGTGATGGTTGACGTTCGGAAGGGTACTGCCCTGCGGTGATAGATGGGGCTGGGGAGACAGGTGGTCGGGGACACGGAGGTGGTCGAAGATGGAGTGGTAACAAGGTGTGAGGCAAAAAATCTGCCAATTTACGAGGCCTGCGCACTTGTCTGCCAGTACGTGTATAAACACTTGGTATTGGAGATGGGATTTCGATATCCTCCTGCTCCAGGTAATGTTAATTTGGTCATGTAGCTTTTAAAAAGCTTTCGAAACATATGCCCACCTCAGCATCCGGACCAGCGGCGGTACTAACTTCAACAAAAGCAGGGGGGCCACAGAAGATGTGCTACCAATATTATCTTGGGCGGGCCCTTCTGTATTCTCCGCTTCTCTGAATGCTATCCGCTTCTTTAATGCATGGGATCGAAATTCTGCTGCTGCTGTTTGACACCGCTTGGACGATTGGTGACATCGAAGACCACGGGAGCCGCTCACAGGGACATCTTTTTTGCAGAGAAAGCACCAAACCATAGCATAAAATGGAATTAGCAGACACAACCAAGAACTTCAAGTGGATCTGTGTGGATCTGGTAGGTGGCTCTGGCACGGACGGTGAGGGCGGAGAACCACAGAAACAGCCAGAAGGAGGGGGTGCAACAAACAAAATCACCCAGGCAGAAAGACAAGGCGTCGATCGTGCTCGAGATGAGATTTGTGCGGAAAGGGGAACCAGGGCAGTGACTCGTAGCCAAGGACGTTGGAAAGCAGGGGTCACGTGCAACAGATGATCCACCCTGAAGCCACCAGACAAAGTGTCAAGGCAGCCCGCGAATGGTTCTGTGTAGATTGTAGGATAGTCGCAGAAATTGCAAGAATGATAGGCGGGGTGATGTGAACTATGAGACAGGACTTCAAAGCTTGAAAGCTTGAATGTTTGAATGTCGACGTGGACTCGGAACAAGACTCGGAAACGATCGGAACGCCCGCTTGTGAGTCAGTGACCGTGGGATAGCAGGTGGCTAGCGGCGGTTCGAATTTCACGGAAATTTCTCCCCTCAGTTCTATCATGTCTCTACTGAGTATATTTGCGGTGCATCATCATATACCTCCTTGGCGCTTTCTTGATTTGTGTTATCCTTTCCTCAATGTGAGTCGTAGATAGCTCCTTGCAGAGAACCGTCACTCATATTCCTCATCCCTCCAGATTCTACGGTTTCACATGGTTACAGGTGTATTTGTACTACACCCAACATTCTTCAAGGGATAGGATCTTCTTGAAGTGTTTTGTGAGTCACCACGAGCAGAAGTATTTTTGGCTACCAATACGAGTCAAGGCCACAGGTTGCGGTACTCACGTAGTCCGACATGTACCGCTGGAAGGGGCTGTAAGGGCTCACGCTCGTCAAATTCAGAGCTTTTTTCACCTGGTACTTCTTTGCCATGGGTTGTATGTCTTCCTTATCATGAATTTTGGAAATCTTGCGGCGGACCTTCACGCCCCATGGTGAGTGTCGTATTTGTGGATGTCGCAAGTCTCACAGACTCATTCTCCTCCAGGAGTTTAGTGGTATGGCCCACACTGCCCCGTCACTGGCATATCACACCTCCATCGCCTTCCTCACGGACCCCATCTCGACTGATCTCGACACATTGTCTGATCAGCTCGGATGGGTCATCTGTTGCACCCCATCTTCCTTTCTGGATGCCCGAGCGCTGTGCTTCACGGATCGCCACTTGGCCTACTTCCCCATCTCAAGGAGCTCCCGTCAGGTGTCAGCCACGCGGCTGGCCTCAAAACCTTGCACTGTACGCCAGGTACGCCCATTCTCGTCCTTTTCTCATCCTCCACTTGTATAACTCGCTTCCGCGTCTCAGTCAGCATCTCTCTCTACCACGCCACAAGAACCTATTTTCGCAGTTGAAGGCCGCCGAGTTTTTCGACATCGAAGTTGGATTGGGTCGAGACAGGGCAATAAGTTTGCCGGCAAGGATACATATGCTTAACTTGCTTAAGGTTCACGTTCGCTATGTACTTGGTTTTACGTAGGCTGACCCCCGAGATTTTCAGCAGAACTTAAATTGTTTGCACCTTGATTACAACATGAACTTGAAGCCCGTCAAATGCGTGTCTTTTATTCTCCGGTGACGTGATATGCTGATTGTCGGCTTAATATAAGACACTGACAATGAATGAGCGCAAGAAGTCGCGCTTCGGGAATGCCTTCCATCGCTGTCGTGAACTTCTTCGTCTGACAAAACTTGTTGATGCTCACGTCCAATTCCTCCCTGGCAATGTTGACGCTTTCCAACTCGCGGATGCCCTACAGCATATCTTTGCACATGTTGGCGCTCTTACGGGCATGTACCATTACAAGTATAAGCTCATGCGGCAGGTTCGAATGACGAAAGATCTGAAGCACCTTATCTACTATAGCAAGGGTCCCGGTGTCGGCTTCTGGGCATCGGGCTGGCGGGTCTGGCTATTCTTCATGTGGGGGCATCGTACCCCTCCTTGAATGCTGGCTTGGCAACCTTCTGGCACGCCAGTTCAAGGGACGTAGGGCGTCGCCAAGATCGTCACCAACAATGTGTCGAATCTCACCATGATCTCGAGCTTCGCGCTGCGGTGATGCACGATATCCTTGACATGATTCCCGAGTCGATCAAGCAAAGCAACACCAAGATGATATTCCAACAACTATCGGAGGCTTGGCATTGCTCGAAGGCAAATATTCCAAGGAAGGTTCCAGTAATGCCAACGGCGATCGAGAATTTCATCTTGCGTTGCATCAAGAGCAAAGCCGACTGGTGGACATCGTGAGTCCATTTCGGCTCTTTTATCTGTTGAAGCTTATTGTTCGAACAGGGTGGCCCACTACAACCATGAGCGTATCAGGCGTGGCTGAAGTCAAGAAGAATCTTGGTTGTCTCACGGCTATACCGCGACTTGAGGACAGAACAAGAATGCCCGCTTCACACGTGATCGTGACATCAGCCTAAAAAGTTATGTGGCGCCCACTTAGGTCCGACCCGATGACCATACTTGAAGTTGAATCCCGTCTCAGATATTTAATTGGCGTCATCATCACGGTGGTGTCACCCCCACCTTCTTCCTTCACCATTCTTCTCTCACAATGCCCAGTTCTCGCCATACGCTATCGAGGCGTCATGGCGACACCAGTCACGGTCATCTTGTTAGCGCATTGACAAGAAAGGGTCGAATGAGGCCAAAGAGGTAAGTGATTAGTAGCTGCGTTGTGGTACCGTAAACTGACTTCATATATTCAGCAACTTGACAGACACAGCCCTAGCTCCATATAGTCGAGCAGGGCAATCATTTGCTCGAAGCGTCTCTCCTTTCATATCTGTTGCTGTGGCTATCCACTACGGCATACAATCCAGGGGTCTGACTGACACAAACTCAAACTCGGAGGATGTTCCGTGAGTTTTTATATATCAACGATTCAACATATGTGATGATAACATGTTAAAACTAAAGTGAAAACGAGTCTGAGTTGAGGAGAGGATATGATCACCTGTTGAAGGTGCTCGTGCAATTTGATGAACAGATTGAATTCTTTGATAAGGACCCGGAGAGCCTTTCATTGCTCATACAGATTGTGAGTTCTATTTTTGGTAACGACAACTTATATACTTATATGACTATGTATCGTAGATTCATCAACAAGCTCAAGTCACGCGCAGCAGTGATACCGGAGATCTCAAGCACAATGCGCTTGAATATATTTTTCTCAACCCTTCACGAGAGCTACTCAGCCCCCCTATATTGAAGATCACTTCAAAGGCCTCCCGGGGATTCAACCATCCACAAATAGGTCGGATGCTTTGCCCCCGTCATCTCCTTGATGACTTTGATGAGGATCCCACTGAGTATGTCCACTCCATTGTACACTCCATCTGGTGCTAATAATCTTTCTAGAATGTTAAGTAAATTTCAGGATGGACGTATCATCTTCCAGCCTGGTGATTGGTCAATGTGTCTCTATGAAGAAGGTCAATTTGACCCTGGGAACCCGGAAAAGGGGCTAATGCGTGGCCACTATATCCTCCGGGTGCGTTTATGATTTGGATATGTTGGGTCACCAATCCTCATGTTTCTCACATAGGTTGTCAAGCACATTTTTACAGGTCCGTCATCAGCTCTTTCAACCCCTGGCAGTGGTCGAAGCACAAGACCAAACAATGCAAGGATACACAATATAACAGCACTAACTGGAAGGGAAATTGCATATGGTGCCGCACAGGTTAGTCAATAATTTATGTCGATGTTCCACTTGTGAAAATTTCTTTTCTTTTCCCAGGCAATGTTTGTGCTACTGACTGATGAGTGCTGGGAATATAACAACCCATCATTTTCCCTCGAGGAGTTCTTCTACTTGGTTGTCGAGCTATTTGAGCAGTTTCCCAACAGTAGTTGGGCAATAGGCACGCTAGCCTGGTATAACCAGTACGTTTCCGGTTTTCTGCGTTCCTAAATTTCATTGAAGACTCTTGTCAATAGGCGCATCTTCGGGTCGCAATCACTGGATGGTCAACGTTCCGCTGCACAGAGTCGACCAGAATCCCAAGCTGATAAAATAAGGCGTTCTCGGATGGAGAAGGCCGGTATCATGACGGAATCCTAGTAACTTCTTTATTTTTACTTCTTGACATTCTGTTGTGTTTTGCTCTTCTGAATACTACAGCTTGAACTTGCTGCTCGACCACAGTACAGTTCAAGTTGATGATCCGAGTCATCATACAGGTCTTGTGACCCCTGCAGTGTGCTAGCCCTTGAAGATCTCCTTCGACTCGTCATTTTCTCTTACATACCTGCCCCGGCAGCAGCGCGGCGCACTTGCTAATGAACGTTTTTTTTCTTCTTGTCAAGGAAAAGGCCACCGCACGTGGCGTCACCATCGGCTATGTGGCCCAGTGCCACTTCTATCATTCCTTACCTCCGAGCACAAATACAGTGCTCCTTTGTTCGTTCGCCTCGGGGTACTCACTGCTCAGAATGCCGTCTTCTCAAATCCCAACCATATTTTATGGACCCCTCGTCAATCTGAGGTCGATCTCATCTTATCAGGCTCTACTGAACTGTCTGCTAGCCATTGGGCCTTCGGGCGACAAGGAATGGATCGAGGAGGACGTCCACCGCACTGCTCTTCAGGCTGCCCTTGCTCGGCATGGATTGCTTGATGTACCTCTCGTCATCCTCTAGTACAGCGAGTTTATCCCCCCAGGCTTCGTAGATACCCACACGGTACGCACACTTTTGCTCAATGTTGCCAGCGTTTGACTAATCGGTTCATTGTTGTGAAATCCGTGACACGCGCCGCAAGTCCCGAACATCGGGAGGTGAGCACGCATGGCATGCTTGGGTCACATGCCGCTGACGCACAAGACGGGTTCCAGCGGTCAGCAGTACGAGTTACTTGATTGGCTAATGGAAGTAACGTTTCCCATGGAGACTCGATTTGCTAATGTAGATTTCGCCCGCCAAGCTTATGAGTTGATCGTAAAACGTATCATCAAATCTGGGGTGCTCCGATGGCCTTCTTTCCTCTATAGTTTCGATTTGCTCATTCTAATGCTAGACAACCACTTGTTGCAATTACGGAACACTTCATCTCGAAGCTACCAAGGTACTTGCTGATATCGACAATGTCCATGGTCAGCGGGTTCGGCTGCTCTCGCATACTTTCTAATTTTCGTTTTGGTCTAGGCCAGCGCGCTTTTGTAGCGGTATCTGGCGACCTCTTGCCTCGGGGTCGCTCGAAGCCATACTTAGAAATGCAATACAATATGGATCGCAATTCACCCAATAACAATGTGGAGCCCAGCGTTTCCGACTCCATCGCTGCAACGCACGCCCTTAGCTCCCACATTCGCTCCTAAACTCCACCGCGTCTTGTAGAGCCCATCCTGACGCCCCGGTTTGCGATCTCCTGCACCGGTCCTGTTCTGTCCCAACTTGGGACAATGGCACGCGCTGACCCCACTCTCCCGATCCAGATGCACATATCTGAAAACCAGAACGAGGTCCGCAAGACGCTCGAGCTCTTCCCTGATGCTACTTCATTTGCAGACGTGTATGACATGTACGGGCTACGCGGCCCACGCACAATCCTCGCCCACGCAATCCATTTAGAAGAGCAAGAGATCGCATTGATTAAGAAGAGGGATGCCGGGGTGAGCCATTGCCCGACGAGCAATTTCAACTTGCGCAGCGGGGTGTGCGCAGTCGGCAATCTCATCGACCGCGGAATAAAGGTGATCAATTTTTTTATTTTAGTTTTTGCTACAAGTTCTCTCGACGAATCACCTACCCATTAGGTCGGCCTCGGCACGGATGTCTCGGGCGGATTCTCGCGCTCAATCCTCACCGCGATCCAGCACGCCTCCATCGCGTCTAAAATTTCGGCCGTGCAATCCGCCGCTGCATCCGAATCTTCGCCCGAACCTAGTCGTCAGTTTTCTCTCGCGATGCTGCTGCACCTCGCTACGAGCGCAGCGTGATAAGTACAGAACAGCCGCCCAAAACGAAACATTAATTCTCGCTGAGTAGCTAATCTTTTCCTAGTTGATGGGCGGTATTCGTGAGTTCCAAACTCCCCCTTTTTGTCCAGGCCGGGTCTCATGGTACTTTTATTCTTGCACAGGGGTCATGAACCTCACGCAATACAAGGTCCTCCGCGAGAATGGCCACTCGCCCTCAGAGGCTTTTTGGCTTTTGACGATATCATCGAAGAGGTGACTTAATCCCTCTTCTCGCTCATCGGCCTGGAAGAATCCGGTTCGTGTTCTTCCACCCAACCCAAAAGGAAAACTCGACCAATCTTGACCATCCCCCCCCAGCTTCGACCACTTGAACAGCGCGTGTTCAACCATACGCCATGACCCGCTCGATTTGGGCCCCCGTATTCGAAGGGGCCAACTGCCCGATATCTCTACTAGAGCACGCGCGATGATGCTGCGACACTCAAGGCGTTCGAGTTCAACGGGCACAGCACGTACCGCAAGGAGTTCACGTATGAACTGAAAGAGATTGATGACCAGGAGATCTGGCATGCATGAAAAGATGGTACGCTCGTTGCCTCCAGATTACAAACCCTTAATAGTTTACGGACGGCAGGTGGCACTCTCTCGTTACTGCAGCGCTTCAGGTTTAGGGGTGCCGCAGCGAGCTACGCATGTAGTAGATAGTGTCAATACAAGCATTTACTAGTACGGTATAGAGTGGCAAATGATTATAACGTACAACAGCCTGGCCAAGCATGCCTTGTCTGGCGGATATCTAGTAAGGCCTAGCATGCATTGTAAGATACACATCCCTACTTGACTTTATCTGGTGCCCGGTAGGCTACTACGGGCTGGATACCCTTGGGGGCCTCCCAATGCCTAAGATCCTAGTAACTCCTAACATCGATGCCAAATATTGCAAGTAGTATTACCCTTCTATACCTTGCAATGGCTACTAGGCAGCCTAGGCTAGCCATTCGGCTTCTCTCTAACAAGCCTTGCAAGCACCTAGTAGCCTACTAAGCCTAGTAATGCCGGACTAATTAACCAAATATTGCAAGATGCACTAGTTCCTCTTTGGACTAGCCAAAACGGCTAGTCTGTAAGTACACGTAACGATCCTATATACTAGGGTACTAAAAATAGTACATATAGTGACACTTACAAGGTCCTAACGTGTCCCTAACAGGGCCTAGTTGAGGCCTAACCGAGTTTTCTTTTTTTTGCTGATGGTGTAGTCCCCTTGGCAGCGAAGTTTATACTTCATACAAGAGAATGCAAGCTCAATGGGGTTGTAATCAGGAGAATATGGTGGCAAGAATTCACACCGCATACCCCTTACTTGGCCATCAGCATGAATACAAGGGATAGCTATACTTGTGCACGCACCGAGAATGAATCAATTCTTGAATAAAAGAGGTCTTGTGAATGCGGCAATTGTCCATGACAATGACTGAGTTTGGTCCAGGGAAGGGTTGCATGTGGTCAAGAAGGTTCTGGATGAACAACGCGAATGTGTCAGAGCGAAAGGATCCTTCTACTATTTCACAGTGTAGGAATCCATCCAGTGAGATGGCTGGGAGCACTGAAAATCTAAAAAAGGGTGAGTAGTAGAGTTGTGTAAACAGCATGTCACTCACCGCTTTCCACGTACAAAGAATGCCTTTCGTTGTGCTGGTAACCCCCGAATGGCCCACGCATGCCCACGATATGTTGTCCTGCGATCAACTGAGCTTTCATCAACAAACACCAGCTGGTTAGCATGGTATTTGCTTATGCGTGTGACATAGTCTACACGCTTCTCTGCAGAGCGTTCTGCTGCGATGTGTGTTATCTACAAGAGGAATTAGTCATTTTCTTCATCTGATACAGGGTACTATACTCACCTTCTTCATTGTAAATCCTCCACGACGAAGCATGCGCCAGATAGTGGATTTTGAAACATCCTTGCCACATGTGATAGACAGCATCTCCTGGAGTTCGTCAAGGTACATGTCTGGGTTATTTCGGATGGTGCCAAAGAGAAACTAAATAACCATCAGTCCCTGGATGTAATAGAGAAGGTGTAATTACTTACCTCCAAGTCCACATCACGTAGGTGAACGCCCTTCTTTTGATGCTCCTTCTCTTCTTCAATTGTGCCATACTGGTTAAAATAGTTGAGTATTCGGCATACAGACCGCTTTGAAATCCCAGTATAAGTTGCAATAGCTTCTGGCTTCATGTCTAATGAGAGTCGAATAACAATGTACCAGACATCAGGGGAGATTGTGTTGCCGCGTGTCATGGGAGAGGAGAACAAAGGGGTTTGAGCGCCAATTGCCTCATGGGTCGAAAAATGATCACACAATGTAACAAGGCTCCATCAGTACCTTCAGTTACAGAAAAGGGATATTATCTTTACATGGTTATGACATATTAGGGGTGTCATTGTCAAATATGAAGGAGTAGAGGAGGTCTGTATTCTGACATCCACTCCAAAAATCAGAAAATTTCAACTCTCATTTCCCTTCCTCGGTCCATGGTAGATCTATTCTACTAATTCTTCCGATCAATTTGGCACCCCTCCGAGCTTCATATGTTGAGAATTCGGGGAGATATATGCATTTCAAAATTTATGATTTATTTTTTTATTTTTTAGGGTTGTGACAACTCATTTGCAAAATACAATAAAGAAGTTTCCATTGGATTCAAATCCCCAGCTTCTCGTCCTGATCCAGCAAATAGACTACCATCTCCATTCACACGCGCTGTCCTCCCCGCTCTCACCCGTTTCAAGTTTGAAGGCGCTAGCGAGTACTTTGAGGATCTTGTGGCTCGGATCGACACTCCTGCTATTATTTCCGTCCACACAAGGTTCTTCAATCGGCTCGATCTTGACATTCCACATTTCGTCCAGTTTATCGGTCGCGCACAGATCCCCGGCTTTGAGGAAGCGAATCTGTCCTTTTATGACAAAAGCGTTTTCATCAATTTTGGTCATCGTGATCCACCGGGAGGGAAGGAATTTCGGAGCGCTCTATGTATCGGGATATCGTGCCATGCGTTGGATTGGCAAGTTGCATATGTAGCTCTAATATGCGGCAAGATTTCGCCTTGCTTATCCAATGTAGAACGGCTCCTCATCAATGCCAATGGCTTTAACAATATACTGCTTTCAGATTGGAAAGACTACGCAGACAACCCTCAATGGCTGGAGATCTTCCACGCGTTTTCGGCTTTGCAGTACATGCGTATACCGCCCAGACTGGGTGGGATTATTGCATCTGCGCTGCAAGAGCTCACTGGGGAAAGAGTCATGGACGCGTTGCCTATGCTGCGCCATCTTTACTTTCCATTCCCCTTTGCATCCGCAATAGAACCATTCATTTCCTCGCGCCAGCGTTCCGATCGCCCTGTCACTGTCCATCTCTCCCGGAAATAAACTGATTGTCAGGTGTCTGGATTAATGTTGGTGTATCCTCATCAACCCTCTCCATTCCTCTTTTGCTAGTTCCTGCCATCATAACTGTTCCCCACCCCTCCCAGCTCTCTGCTGCTTCTTGTATTCTGACATACGATAATCAGGTGGCCCGCCTCAGGCGATGAGAAATATAGATCGAGGTTGTCGCTTTGCGTGTTATGGACTGTCAAATTCTGTATTTAAGACTCGAAAAAGACGGAACGCGGAAGTATGGTATGTGGTCTACGGACTCCCGGGCCGAGTTATTAGCTATTCCAATTCGACCTCTCGCCACCAATCTCTAGCCTGAGGAATGTAAACCGTACAGTGTTCACGTCCTTGTCGTAAACTTCTCCCAACGTCACTACGTCGACAATGCGATCACGTCCTGAAGAGTTCATGATCGAGATAAGGATTAAAGGAGGTCACAAGGGGCTCTTGGCCTGCCAGAGGCGCGGGGTATATAACCAGCGGCGGTTGTCCCTCGACTCATTTGCTCAAGTACTGCAGGTTTGCCGCAGGCTCCGGTGGAAAGGGGAATCCTCCTCAACGGGACCACTTCTCCTCCTGCTCGCGTGCCGAAAAATGATGTCTGGTCGATACGGTGGGAGTTGCAGGAGTGAGATGGCGGTCGTGGGCCACTTGGAACAGCAGGCACGATGTGATGACGTAGGCGGGGCTTTTTAACAGGGCGGGATCACCCTGGAATCCGTGGCGTGCGGGGACGGTAGCGTGCGTTACATTTCCCTGTAAACGCGTGTTCAGTAACGAGTCAGAAGTATGGCAGTGGGAAACTTCAGGAACTCGGGCGGTTGGCCAGACAGAGCGCGGTAAACTGGGCCGGTCGTCCCGCGTCCCGGCCAGCGTTCCAATTCGGTCACGCTTCTACTTCACAGCCCTCACTGGCAGTCTCTATTTCATCTTCACGCATCCTCGCCCTTGGTTCCTTACAACGCAGTTACCTCTCCACATGGCACAAATTTTGTCTACGTTGCCAGCTGGGTATCCAGCATTTCTGCTTTGTCACCAGAATCTCTTGAGTCGACGTGATTCCCGTGAGGTAGGATCTCATATCTTTTCCTTCCATTTTCTCATTTTCCCCTGTCGCATGTGAATGTGATAGTCACTCGCAATCCCCACTATCGTTGGCCTCGCTCTTTCATGTCTTTCCCTCCTTTGATGGCAACTCATGGTGGCAATGGTAGTTTGGGGCATATTCACTGCCCCTCGAGAATCAAAAGTCCAGAGCGAGTAGAATGCCCAAACAGTGGCGTCTCTGCGAAACAATGATCGTGAGTGTGCTGTAATCCACACCACCTTTACAACTGAATGCCCCTCTCAGATCCCAGCGCTTGAGGCATAATGCGACCACCACTGGCATACACTTACTTGTTGGCGTTGTCAGGCGTCGCCCTCTATACCTCAGGCTCCTCTGTTGGAGGTTGCACTCGGAATGTAGTGCTCAACCGTTGCTGTGTCCGGTGTCCCGCCCTCGAACACGCGAACGACCTTTATTTCCTGCAATTCTAAGTCAGCAGATACTTCAAGATATGTGTCGGCTTGTGGACAGAAATTGTTAACATTCAGGAGAGTACGTACAGCCCTGTCCCTCCACTTACGTGGAACGATGGCTGTTGGGTGTGAATAACAAGCGCTCTCGAGAACTATCCCTATCGCTGCTCATTGCGGTGGACTTTGCCTTCGATGTTCCTCTTCTCTGGGACACCTTTGTACCGTTCGTTAGTACACTTGTACTTTATACGTGATGCTTAATGATACTCAGAATGGATGTTGCCCTCTATCGCTGCCATAACGGGATTTTTATGAGCGCTTGCGGTACACGTGCATCATGTGACCTGCATCGTGGGACCTCAACAACACAGCCTCTCTGCGGCCCTCAGCTGAACTATCAACTTCTCTGTCGAAGAGTTCTCTTTCTCGCAGGTACGCCCAGATCCTGACCCCTCGCTGCAATAGCAGTCTAAGCTAACTCTGTCCTTGCGAAGTCGAATTTCGAACTACTACTAGCGGTCACACTCGATAGCCCATTACATATCCATCTTCTCAACGAACGAGAGTTACTAGGGAACGGACAGGTCATAATGCGTCATCGGAAGGCGCGTAGTACTAATAAAAAACGACCGGGTACGTCTCATGACCATAAGCCGCCGCTGAAGCAATCACTCACCTGGATCGAGTAGGCCTCATTTCTTTCCCACGCGTGACAATCGGATCCCTCCCTGACAATGTCCTCCTCGACATCTTCGACTTCTATGAAAAGTACCCCCCTCGATGGTGGGTTGCACTGGTGCACGTATGCCGAAGGTGGAGATACATTGTGTTTGCATCGCCAATTCGTCTTAATTTGGAACTTAAATGCGATGCGAACACACCTGTGAAGAAGACGCTAGAGGTCTGGCCACGCACCTTTCCTATCGTCATAGATGAATCGAGATCGCGACTCCCTCTGAGTGGAGCTAACATCATTGCCGCGCTCAAGCATCACGATCGCGTGTCCGAAATCCATCTCGATATGACAAGTTCTGTATTGAAGCGGCTCAATAAAGTGATGAAGAAGCCATATCCAGTTTTGACGCATCTTGAGCTTACTTCAAATCCGAGGTCGGCACCGGTGCTTCGCGAGACCTTTTTGAGTGGATCTGCCCCGCGTCTCGAGTATCTGTACTTGGAGGGTATTCCATTTCTGGCACTACCAAAATTTCTTCCATCTTGCCATGACCTTGTCGAAGTTGTTCTCACGAAGATACCCAATACCGGTTACATCTCACCCGAAGCTGTGGCCACAGCCCTATCCGCGTTGACCAAGCTTAAAGAAGTTTGCATTGGATTCGAATTCCCAGCATCTCGTCCTGATCCAACAAATAGACCTCCGTCTTCATTTACTCGCGTTGTCCTCCCCGCTCTCACCCGTTTGCATTTCCATGGCGCTAGCGAGTACTTTGAGGATCTTGTGGCTCGGATCGACACTCCTGCTATTATTACAGTCGAGGCATCATTCTTCAATCAGCTCGATTTTGACATTCCACATTTCCTCCAATTTATCGGTCGCACATGGATCCCCGGGTCGTTCGAGGAAGCGAAGCTGTCCTTTGATCATAAAAGGGCCTTAATTATCTTTCGCTATCGTGATACATCGGGAGGGAATTTTCTGACTGCTGTATGTATCACGATAGCGTGCCATGCGTTAGATTGGCAAGTTGCGTGTTTAGCTCAAATATGCAGCAAGATTCCGCCTTTCGTACCCAATCTAGAACGGCTTATCATCAATGCCAATGGCTTTGACAATATACTGCTTTCAGATTGGAAAGACTACGTAGACAACCCTCAATGGCTGGAGATCTTTCATGCATTTTCGGCTTTGCAGCACATGGAAATACCGCCCAGACTGGGTGAGATTATTGCATCTGCGCTGCAAGAGCTCACTGAGGAAAGGGTCATGGACGCGTTGCCGATGCTATGCCATCTCTACCTTCCACCCCCCTCTGAATCCACGCAGCAGGCTATACAGCCATTCATTTCCTCACGCCAGCGCTCCAATCGCCCTGTCACTGTCTATCTCACAGAAATGGACTGATTCTCAGGTGTCTGGACTATTGTTGATGCGTCGTCATCAATGTTCTCCACTTCTCATTTTGCTAGTACCTGTCTTTATAGCCACCTCCCCACAGCAGCTCTCTGCTCCTTCTTGTATTTTGATAAACGATAATCGGGTGGCCCACACTTTGGTGCCCCATGCCAGGAGAAATACAGATCAAGGTTGTCGTTGCGTGTTATGGACTGACACCCGGGTCGGGCAGACTCGGAAGGCGTCCGCCGCCGGCACACATGGCCATGTAATATTTGGTTGATGGCTACTGAAGTCATTTCATAAGAAATTTAGCTGCTTCTCTTCGAACACTGCAGACAATTCGCCGGGACACAAAAGTTTATTCAAGACACGAAAAGACGGAACGTAGAGATAGCAGGTGGTCGAGGAGGAGAAGAAAGTAATCAACATTGCTCGCCTTACCACAAACACTCCAACTCTAAGATTAATGCTCATTATCGCACCAAATTGATGAGACATGGCCGCCCGTCCTGCACGAGTGAAAGGCCAGATTTCCCCTTCTGCAGCTACAGGATCGTCCCGCTTAATCGATTGTCCGGGAGGGTGCGCATAGCCTGCATCGCGATGTATTGATGTGGTGGCCAAGCGTTCGGAGCTTGCCCCATTGCAGCCCATAATCGTTGGTCGAGCGGACATGACCCCACCGAGATCCAGTAACATAATGCCTTCCATGACTTACATCACAACGGCAGCCGGTCCACGACTCGGAAATGAATAGCCACTTTACTTCTCCTTGGCTTTACCCGCTCGGGTTAAACCGACGAACTTGTACGCGCTTGAGTGGTTCAAGGAGATTCGAAAAGTGTGCAATAGTCTCGGGTGCCACAGAGAGATGAATTATCTTTAACGACCTTGCCGATGTATTCCATGCGACTATAACTTGGCATAGCGTGGGATAGATCGAGTCTGCTCGACCATGGTGAAAAACCGCTCAGCTGGAATTGAATGCAGTGGTTAGAGCCAAAATACTGGAATTGAATATCGTAGGCCCGAGGTGTGGGAACAATTCCCACCCAACACGACCTTCGTCACCACTTCGTCGTCACACCTCTCGTCCCTTATTTCCCTAATCCTATCAATTTCCCATTTTATGTCTACGCCATAGTCTACTCGGGTGTCCATGCCAGAAATTCCGGTTCGTGATGAACATCTCCGAGCTCATGTCCTTGAGTTAGCGTGTTCCCCTTCAATTCATCAGGTCAGAACTTCTCCTCTTTTATCCTATCTGCAACACACCCACACCCACGTCATCGTCCATTGCGTTCTCATATGGACTATGATAGTGAGTCGTAATTCGTTCCATCCTTGTGCTCCTTTCATTTCTCCCCTTGAGACCATGACCCTCCTCTTTTTGTGGAACCTCTTTGATGCCAGTAGCTAGCATATCTGCCATTCCTCGAGGAAGTCTAATGGTGCGCGGAACAAGCATAATGCCACACGAGCAGTGGCATCTTCTTGGAAATGAGCCAAGATGTTTGTGAGTGAGTTGCCTTCTCCGTTCTCCACACTACCCCTGCAACCGCTTCTCTCAGATTTCCTGTGTCCGCGGTGTACTAGCCTGCCCTACCTGAACAACAAGTTGGTAACTATCATTCCAGCATTTACGCGATTACAACCATCATGGGTCTCGACAACATCAACAAGAACTGAATGCTCAGGCTGCACCGGGGATGTACCGCCTCGGGCACGCGAAAGACCATTATTTCCCGTGAGTATTTCAAAATATCCGATCGTGTGTCGACTTATGGACAGAATTACATGTTCATATTCGGGAGAGTACGTACAGCCCTGTCTAGTGTTGTCACGGCTCGGCTCAGCTCGGTTTCGGCTCGGCTTCAACCGTTTTTAGTAATTCGTGCCAAGCTGAACCGAGCCGAGCCGATTCAACTATGCGGCTCGGCTCGATTCAGCTTGCAAGCCGCTTGAGCCGTTCTAATTTCCTCTTTTGGGGTGATGACCATGTTGGAAAAAACCCTTGGCCGCCATCGATAAAGCATCACTTGGCACTTGCATCATCAACTTCCCCGACACATCTCTACTCTGGGCATGCCTGGGCATCGTTTGCAAGCTCAATTTCATGATCTGGGAATGGGGTTCACGGCCCTCAAAATATATGGGTGAATCAATGTCCTCGTCAACAATGCTGGATATTTTAAACCCGGTGCTGTGGAAGAGCTCCGGTTAGTGTTTTATCCTTTCGTTCGGGCCCTCCAAGCGGATTTCAAGCCTGTAATTAATTGCTGCACGATTTAGGCCTGAAGACATCCACGCACAGTACCAGACGAATGTATTTGGACCCATCGCGATCATTCAGGCATTGCTGCCTTCATTCCATGCGCAAGGTACGGCCACATCCTGAACATATCCTCTATGGCGGGCTTCGTGAGCCAGAGTTTTATCGGGGCTTGCAACAGCTCCAAGGCGGCGCTTGACTTGTTCTCAGAGATGCTCGCGCTAGAAGTCGCGCCCTTTGGTGTACATGTTCACACCATCGCGGCAAGTGCTTTCCCAACCAACGTTTTGGTGGCGGCGGCCAAGAAGGCTAGGGATGGGTGCGTTGGCCTTTCAGGATCGTACACGTCGAATTGCATGGCTCACCACTTTGACCGCCATTGTTCTTCCCTTCGCCCTCTTCTTCCTCACTTTCCCACCATGTTTCTTCTCCTTTCCTCTCTTCACGGGATGGCTAGATGGCCCTTCACCCGAAATTCACGAGGCCAGTGCGGCTAACTGGAGCGGCCATACGACCCACCCACTACATCGTTGGGGACAAACGATCCCGACTATCAAAATATCGATCCTCGCCCCTACATCTTCTGGCGGTTCATCAATCGTCTTCCCGTCATCGTCAAGTCCCACTGGCGCTCAAACAGGCACCCAGACTGTACCACTACCAACGGTCCCTATCAAGGGCCAAGCCATCCGTGAGTGATATATGGAGATGACCTATGACACAATAGATTGGGGTGACAACATCAAGAGCCCCCCGTGGTTCGCTGATATACACATCCGCACACATTCATTCATCCAAAAAGTCTTCTTTTCTCTACCCAGTTTGTGCAGATTGCCCTTGTCATTATGTCTTCAAGCCCTCGGTCGCAAGTACCCTGGTTCCCCCTTCTTGCACAGAACCATTCTCGGGCTGCCTTGACTCGGTGTCTGGTGGCTTTGGGGTGGATCATCTGTTGCACCCCCCCGCTTTCTGTCCTGTCCTCAAGTCCGGCAAGTTTACGATAACTTTCGCTTTCGGCATTGTCACTCTCTTCAAGCAACACTACCACCACGGCCTCAAGTGGTGATGAGGTGTACAGCCGTAGCATGTATCGGAACGTGGGAAACGACGACTCCGGTTATATTGTGCTTGAACGCGGTCTCGCCACCATCCCTCTCGCAGGCATTGATGTTCCTTTCCACTCGTGTTACCTCTGGTCTGGCGTCATGCCCTTCCGTGCATGTGAGTGTACTTTTGCTTTTCGCTCTCGCTCAATCTAAGTGACCCTTCAGACCTATCGAAGAAAGTATGTCATTCCCTTCCCAGGACGTTCCCTCGTCCCCACTCAACCCAACCCTCCTCTCCTCTTCCGCGACTCTGCCAGAGTTCCTGTGCGGTAACCGTGCCCACGCCCATGTCCACACCCGTACCAAACCTGTCCTCGAACGGTATCGAGCCACCACTATCCCCTTCGGCAACCACACACTCTCGCCGGCACTCGCGTCTATTCGCGTGACCTCTAATATTTTTCCCCCGTCCGGGCTCTCTACCGCACAACACGATCACCGAGGATGGTGCCCAGGAGATCGAACTTCCCCCCTCGCGCGTGGATGTCCCAATACCCAGTACATCTCCGATGGCCTTTCGGCCACAGCAAAAGCTCGGAGAAAGTTTCGCCTTTGGAGCACATCCTCCGTCCGATGCCGGTACCAACGGCGACACCCTCACTGACGACCAACCGCCGCTACCTCGTGCGTCCCGCAGAGGGCACCACCAAAAGTACTCCTTATCCCACAACTTTTTTTCATTCCTCGATCCGGGCTCAACTGCGTTCGGAGATCATGCCTCGCAGCTCACACCACCAACATCGGCATCTCCCCAGTCTGCGGGTTCAAACTTTGTTTCCTTGTAATTCAAGGTCACCCGTCTCACCACTTTCCGACACCAGCGCTTCACCCTTTTCTCACCTAAATGACGATTCTTCTCCTGTAGGAGCTGTCGGGCAGCTCACGCTTGGTGGGTGGCTATGGATCATCGGCCAGGGTATCGGCTCGTTCGCATGCATCGGTTTGGGATACTGGGTCGTCTTTGACGCGATCGGCGTCATCGTCAACAAGATTCTCCCAGCGTATCTCCATTGGCCCGTGCAAAAGGCCCAGGTACGACGTCCATTTGGGTGCACACCACTTTTGTTACTTCGAATCCCCTTGTCCTCAAGTTATACCATTTATCTCACAAACGTGCCATCCTTCTCATCATCGATGCCCTTCGCTTCGACTTTCTCTCTCCACATCCCTCAGAACCTCATTCCACTTACCATCACAATGTCTTGACCCTCCCTCGCGAACTCACCGCCAAGCAACCACACAACTCGTTTCTCTTCAACGCTTACGCTGACCCCCCAACAACGACGCTCCAGTGTATCAAGGGCCTCGTCACTGGCTCTCTCCCGACGTTCGTAGACATGGGTTACAACTTTGGAGGTGCGTCCATCACAGAGGACTCTATCATCCTCCAGCTCCGACAAGCAAATAAGAATGTATGTCCTCCACCACGGTAACAGATCTTCCTGACCCTCTCCGCCGGCCTCCAGATAGCGTTCATGGGTGACGACACCTGGCTCTCTGTCTTTCCCACCTCTTTCCACCCAGGGATGACCCACGACTTTGATTCCTTCAACGCCGAAGATCTCCACACTGTCGACAATGGCGTCATCGCCAACCTTTTCCCTCTCTTAACAAACTCGACGCACGCTCACACTTGGGATTTCATCATTGGTCACTTTCTCAGCGTCGACCATGTCGGACATCGCGTAGGTCCCGACCACCCGACGATGCTAGCCAAGCTGCAACAGATGAACGACGTCCTGAAACGTGTCGTCGACCTGCTCGATCAAGACACTCTCCTTGTCGTTCTCGGAGACCACGGTATGGACCGCAAGGGTGACCACGGTAGCGACAGCGACCTCGAAGTCTCTGCCGGCTTGTGGATCTACTCCAAGGGTCCACCCTTATCCTCCAGCAACCACCATCGATCGCCAACCGCGCACCTGCCACAGATCTGGACTCTCGTCCCCGTCACCTTAGACGTTTCCTCGGACACCGGCACCGGCACCGGAGCCGGCGCCGCAAAGACAAAAAAGAAGGAAGTTCGAGTGGTGGTGTTGGGGTTTGCCAATGCGTTTGAAGCACCGTTTGTGCTCCTGTGGACGCTCGCGCTCGTACCGGTATGGCTAGCCTCGCAACTGAGCGCACAGATCACTTTGGCACTCACCACTATCGTTCTGCTTGCGCATTTAGAGCTCGTAGATGCGACGCATGACGCGCGCGGTCTACAATCGAGCTTTGCCCTCGATCCTGCCGCCACGTTAGCTCACCTACAACAAGGTAGCAGCACAGCACCAGGAGGGACAACGACAACGACAACGACAACGACAACGACAACGACAACGACAACGACAACGACAACGACAATGACAACGACAACGACAACGACAACGACGTCATTTGACGAGATTGCGCCGCTCGTGTTATTAGCCCAACTCGCTTATTTCGCAACTGGACATCAAGCCACATTGTCGAGTTTGCAATGGAAAAGCGCGTTCACGTTCAGTTCAAAATTATCTTATCCACTCTCTCCCATCCTCGTCGTGCTCAACACGTTGGGGCCCACGGCGCTCATCGCCTCTGCAGCTCCTCTATTGGCCATTTGGAACCGAGCTCCACAACAACAACAACAACAACAACAACAAGTCCAAGATCAAGATCGAGAAGAAGAGCGACGCTCGGCGGGGGCGGCGGCGCTATTGGACTCGACTCGAGCCTGCCTTGGAATCTCACAATATTTGACCACGTTGTTGTTAGGTACCGCGTTGAACGCCGCTTGGCTCCGACGTTACCTCATGGTTTGGAAAGTGTTCGCGCCGAGGTACATTCTCGCTGCGTTCCAACTCTTGCTCGTCGATCTCGTCTTGATCATCGGGTTGATGGCCGTCGTCGGTCACGTCGTCGGTCGTGTCGGTCGCGTGTTTGGTCAGTTGCACCACCGTTCCGGTTCTGGTCAGAGGTAGTGTTCAAGGAGACCGTTAAGTACCTTTTACTCTCACCGGGCGAGGGTCGCCATCATCACCCTGGGGATGAGGACGTTGAATTATACGGGTTGGTCTTGCATTACATCAACCACCTCCCCCCCTGAATTCACCTGTCTAGAATCGACTTGCCCATAATACTCAAGCATCTCGGTATGACCCACAAGGACGTGATCTTCGGTCTAGTCGACCTTTTTTCGTTGTATGCGATCCGCATAGGATGTGATCGCCTGTCGCGCCGTTACCCGCGCCGAGGTCTGTTTTCTCAACTCTCACTAGATCCCCGTCTCATCCTCACTGCGCAGCCCGCCTTTTTTTCTTCATCTCAACATTCCGAAGTCCATTCGTCATCGTGGTCCTTACCTTTGCTTCTTGGCTATACGCTCGCCACCATAAGAGCAAAAAGGGTACATATCCAATCGCTGTCCTTGGGACCGTTCCCCGGGGTTTTAAAGCCGTCGGTACTCCCACGATCGACCATCACCTCATTAGCGCACTCGCACCAAAGCTCCCTGTGGCCACCATCATCTTGTTTCTCGAGCACATCTCCATCGCCAAATGTAAGTCAACGACTGCATTGTCGCTATCTAATTAATATTTGCACAGTGTTTGGGTGTATCAACGGCTACAAAATCGACCCCAACCAGGAGCTCATTGCGATTGGCGTCACCAACACCGTCGGGACTTGCTTCGGTGCTTACCCCGCGACGGGTTCATTCTCACGGTCTGCCATCAACTCCAAGGCTGGCGTGCGCACACCCCTTGCGGGTATTCTCGCTGGTATCATCGTTGTCGTCGCATTATACGGTCTCCCCCCTGCCTTCTATTGGATCCCCACCGCCGCACTTTCTGCTGTCATTATTCACGCCATCGCCGATCTCGTCACCAAGCCCAATCCTTACTCTAGTTTCACTGTTTTCCAACTCTTTTCTATTCGAAGACCACAGCAAGCTGGTAAATGGTGAGTAGCTTTGATTCCATTTGGTTTGGGCGCTCAAGTTAGGTATCACTCTCCCGCTTCTCGAAGGCGTCTATCCGTAACTTAATCGCATCGCCCTTTGCCATCAACAATGCCTATGCCGAACTCATCTATAACCGCACATCATCTCCACGGCTCTCGAAAGTTCTTCGCAACTGGGATGAAGAATGCTGGGATGCCCCCAAGCAATGGCAGAATCTCGCCTGGGTTCTGCTAGTTGCTGGTATCTTACCAGTTTGCTTCTCCCGTGCGCTGGGTCGAAACCCAAGATCTATTCTTTGGACAATACAAGTTTGAGTGCTTCATCGAGATTGGCCCATCCCCAACTCTCGCTGGTATGGCCGTACGCACCCTCAAGGGCAAAGGATGACTCAACTAGCGTTGTCCGTCAAGTATTCTGTGCTTCAAAGCATCAGAAGTGATCTATTACCAGTTCGAAGGTGAGCTTGAGGCAACATCTGAACCAGACGCAGCCAGTGAAACTGCCCCTCTAGTGCCGCTCCACTGTCAAGCGTGCCAGTTGCAGTTGCTACCGCTACTCCAGCTGCCGCCGGTCCTGCTTCTACCATCAAAGACAATCTGGTCCGTGCTGTCGACATCCTTGTTGCGATTGTCTCTCGAAAGTTAAAGAAGGAACTCAGCGAGATCCAAGTCTATAAGGGATCTCTGTAACGGCAAGTCGACCCTTCGAAATGAGATTATGGGCGACTTTCGGGTGAACGAATTCTCATCTGCCCCTGGCAAGGGTGAGGAGCTGCCGCTTCCCTTGCGTCTGGTCACTCCGGCAATCTCAGAAAGCATTCCACTAGTCTCGTGTCGTGTGCCATCGGTGGCAAGATGCCTGAGCCCATCTTTGATGTGTCGAAGGCCCGTATCATAAAGGGCCTTGATACGGCATCGGCTGACCATAAATTTAATGAGACCAGGGTCTGCGTGATTCATCATGGTGATATAATAGACAGTGATCTCACAGTTGAGGTAGTGAGACGGCTGAAGAGAACATCGTAGAACATGAGGAGAGCGTCCTTGACAAACCCGGTTTCACAAGGAGTCAAAGTTAGCGTTGTCCATTTGCTGTGCGTGCAAGACACCTGACAACTGCCCACACCCTGGTGTCCTTCTGTATCCGTGCTATTTAACTCTCCGGTGCAGACAGGCTTTGCTAGACAAGGTACATTGACTTAATTACGATTTCGCAAACTGTTGAAGTACGACCCCAACTCCTCTGTTGGCTGAGCTGCCTCCCTTGCCTCTAGCTCTTCGATCTCTTCATCTCGGTCCAACCCTTTGGTGAAGTTAAGTTGTTGGCCTTGCTTCACAGAAAATTTTAGAATCTGTAAGGCCTCGACCAGCTGTGGTTTAAGTTGACTTCATTTTGCTGTTATGGTCTCCTTGCTTGACGAAAACACCCTTTCACATGGAACTGAAGAAGCCTGAATGGGGAGTATATCCATGGCAAGTTTATACAGTGTCGGAAATGCTTTCTGATTGTCCTGTTATAATTTAAGAATGAGAATGTTAATACAACGAGATTTCATACCTGCCAGAAGATAAGACTTTCAATATCTTGAGCAGGGACAGCAAGGTAGGTGCCGACTTCAGCTTCTAGAGCACCATAGCCTTGAGCTTGATGTGAGTTTGAAGAACCAATCCGAAGCCCAAGAAGTTGTAAAGCTTTTTGATTATTTGTGAGTGCCTGTGAGGAGTGCTGAGGCTCTGAAGGTTGGCTGACTGCTGGAGAGTAATATGATTTGAGCTATAAAATGTTATTAATAAAGTTTGCCTGGTAAAAGTAAAGACTTACAGCATTGACAAGTATCATCCTGGCTTCAACTAGAAAACTTGGTTCATTTATTTTAAACCACTCAAGCTTCACAGATGGGTTGAGAACTAAAAAACACATTAGTGCTTCCTAACACCCCTTGACTATATGAACCACTTACTAATAGCCAAGATATAAGCTGGAACATTGTTAGTCTCATACACATAGTCCTCAAGCTTTGAGATCCCAGACTGTACAATATCAGATACTGCCCTATTCTTGTTCTTATAATCTTCCAGTCTTGCTAGTAGAGCCTGGAATGAAGGGATGGTGCCAAAAAGAGTTGGGGTTTTCTCTGCAGATAACAACTGCTGATAAGAATGTGGAGTCTAAGCACTAGATTAACTTGCTATAGCTTTAAGAGTAGAATATCACAAACCTCAAATATCTCCCTCATAGTGACTAGCATCTTCCAATCAGCTACTGATAGCCGAGTATCTGCTTGATGATCACGTAAAAAGTGAATAATGGCCTAAATTTACTTATAGGTTAATAAAAAGAACACTATACATATCTAATACACACCTGCTTTAATTGCAAAGCCCTGTCAATCATCAGATAGGTTGAGGACCACCTTGTCTCCACATCGCGAATCAGCTTCAATGATTCTAGCTTCAAGGATGTGAGAATGTTGGCAAATGTGGTACGTCTCAATTCTGAGGCACGAATCTATACAATCATAAAATTCACTTTAAGAAAAGAAAAGAAAAACACTCACATATTGAATGACACTTTGCAACTTTTTGATCGTGTCTTCATGATCATTTGCTTCAGCCACTTCATTCAACATAGCCTTACAAGCTAGATTGACAATGTGGGGGAAGCACCTGCTTACAAGTTAGCTGATAAGTTTAAGCAAAAAAAAAAAAATCATACCTGATACGTCGCTCATCTCCAACAAAGTCAATCCCTTGTGATTGAAGCGTCTCCTCTAGAGCAAGAATGAAGGTGTCATTATTTGATGCATTGTCCATGGTCACCCAACCAATCTAGAAAATATAAGCTCAAACCTATCTTTATCTTTAAAGTCTTACCTTTTTAGCAATATCCAGACGATTGATGACAAACATGAAAATCTCAGCAAGGCGCTCTCCAGTATGACTGCCAGGAATAGCTATAAAGCCAATAAGATCTGCACGAAGCCTAAGCATCTCTTGATTCCCGCAAGGTGTTTGAACAAGATATTTCTGAACCCAGTGAGCTGTAACACCCATATAGGAGTTCATATCAAGATCTGTCCAAGTGTCCATTGTAAATGAAATTTTTCCTGTTGACTCATGCTAAAAATAATAATTAAAATAATAATTAAAATTTACACATCAAAAGTATAAGCTGGTACATACATGCATTTGATGAGATAGCTCTTCAAGTAGTTCATCTTGACGCTCTAAGATTCTAGTCCTCATCGTTGTACGGTGAGGAATATCCCTGTCTTGAAGGCCACTGTGGAGGAGAAGAAAAACAGTACGAAGCCGTGGTGACTCAATGATATTGATGGGCTAATAAAAAGATTAAGCCTTTCAAATAAATAAATAAATAAATAACCACTTACCAGATCATCTGCTGCAATTAAATTGACCAGAGCATCAACCAAAGCCTCAGGGGAGTATTGGGCCTTGCTTGAGTTTCATGCCTAAGATCTAAGCCCTTAAAGCTGCATAAGCTGCCTGAGCCTCCTTGCCTTTGATTTCAATGCCACGTAAGTCACACTGAGTAAACCAATCATCACGATGAGTATAAAGGAGGTGCCTTCTGAGTGTGCCAACAGCTGTGCCTTGACCATATGCAAATGCATCATGTGTGCTGTTAGCTTCATCAGCAGTGCTACAATTTATATTAGCTTTATTTTAAAAAATGGAAAAATCTGTCACTCACAGGCAAAATGTACACTTCCTTGAGTTGTTGTCATTATTGTCCTTGAAAAAGGTGTAGACATCTCTAGCATGGTGACCTTTTCTGTTGCCAGCAGGTCCTGAGGCCCGTTTATTTGCACGCTGCTGCCAGCGACTGGGCGTAACAGGAACAGGGTCAATTGGAAGATTGGTGGTGGAAGCCTGTCTCTCATCAGGAGCAGAGCCTGAGGCATCATCAGGAGCAGCAATATCAGGCTCAGGTAATGCTGAAGAGATAGTAGAGAGATTGAAAGTCTCAAGGTGAGGAGAAGACGCTTGCGGAGGTGCAATAAAAGGATCATTTCCCACGTGATGCTGAGGCTCAGGCTCAGGTTGAGGGACATGGGAAGAGGATCCGGCAGCTGTGGGATCTAACAAGGGAACCTTAGCCAGATAAATGATGATGAAGCTATAGAGATACAGACCAAGACGGAAGGTTGTCTGGAGAGCCCCGCCTGGAAGAATTACGTCAGCACGAGCACGAGCACGAGAACCTGAGGCCGCGGTTGTTGCCTTAGATCTCCGAGATGCCCTCTTCTTGGGGGAAGGGGTGCTTGGATTGCGTCGCTTTCTGCCAGCCATAGAAACAACAGTGAGATAGCACTAGAAAAGTACAGGATCGAAAGCTTGGACTTGATGGTGGGGGTTGGAAAGAGAGATCGATAACACAACGCAAAAGTGAGGCTGACAGAGTTACGCCCAAAGTCCAGCTCACGTGTTTAGTCGAAACCTCCACCACCGCTGATTCTCGGAATGCCCATAGCTGGACCACCCCATGCGCACTTCTCCTCTTGTGTACATCCAGTACCTCCACTTCCTAGTTGCATATTCAGCCATTCTCGCATAAGTTGAAAGTCGCTTGCCCAGTTCCCCTCTCGTCGATGTCGTCTTTCACCACGGTCTGACCATGCAGCGTGCTGTCAAACATGACGAGCTGAGCTGCTCGAACTATGCCATGTGTGCCATCAATCCCAGTTGTGTTAGTCAGACATTCAATGATGAAGCCCTCCACAAGGTCGTCGATACTATCTCCAACATCAGAGACTGCCTATTGGAGATCGTGAAATTCAACGTCGAGGTGCGTCACCATTTTTATGTTGCTATATAGCTACTGATTGATACCAGGGCCAACAATATGTCCGTGCTGGCAAGCTTGTTGCATCCCAAGCTTTGACGAACGTCCTCAATTACCTCAAGGTGCAGAAGGTCGATATCACTAAGGCATGTATCCTTAGATTCCTGGTCATTCATTACGCTCACAATCACAGTCCCGCTGACCCTTCAGACCTATCTAAGAAAGTGCTATCCACTCTCCGGGACCTGTTGTTTCTTGAAGGCATCTATATCCCTCGAAGCCAGTGAAACTGCCCCTCCAGCGCCTCTCCACTGCCAAGCGTGCCAGTCGCAGTTGCCACCGCTACTCCAGCTGCTGCCGGTCCTGCTGTTACCATCGAAGACACTCCGATCCGTGCTGTCGACGTCCTTGCTGTGATTGTCCCTCGACAGTTAAAGAAGGGACTCAGCGAGATCCAAGTCTATAATGGATCTCTATATCGCCTCCCGTCACCACCACCGCATCCAGGGAAACCAACCCGCTACAATACCATGGGTGGAGGTGGGGGTGAGCGCATTGCAGCCCGCAAGGTGATTATTAGCAAGCGTCTAAAGGTGGAGGCTGAACACACAAGCAGAGGTGAGGACCCTCCTCCCGCAACACCTTCGCATCGTAAACGACGCTCGTCTGTGAACTGGCCAGATGTCGTCGACGACCATGAACCACCCTTGGCAGCGTCTCCAACGACACCTGTACTGCAAACGCCAGCTTTACCTCTCCCCACCTCCGAAACTGCATGTGATGAGAGCGACGCTCAACCCGACCTTCCAGCGCGAAGTCCGACGCCGAACGCAAGGAGTCCTAGCGTTGAGCGTAGTCGAAAACATGGTCTGGACATACTCATGGGGGTGTCACCGTCTTCCGCAACATACCGCTACGAGACCCTGCTGGAACGGCGAGGTCCAGTAGTTGAAGAGGATGACGCTCCCAATCACGATCACAGTCAGGCACCCCCCGTCCCACGTTCGACGTACAATCGCCGCTCAGATACACCCCCTCAAGTACCTTCGCCTCATCCACCTCACGTTCCCGTCGCACCTCCAGATATCTCGGCAGAGTCGACTGATGATGGTGGCGTTCCCGCATATACGCCGAACACGGCTCAAGACTAACCGCATGTGTTCCCAACCTCGCCTTTTGCCACACCGTTGTGCGAAAGGCAGGGTTCCGATGAAGAGGAAGAGGATTCGCATACAGAAAATGATTCACCAAGGCGTCCGCTGTGGAATGACGCATATGACCGTCAGATTAGTTGGGTAGCTGAACCTGGTCAGTTCCTTAAATATGATGCCTCTTCATTATCACCTATTACAATGTCTATGTTCGTACTAGAGCGGATTCCCGTCCATGACGAAAGCGATAACGATGAAGCAGACGATACAGACGAACCAAGGGGCCATCCTTCTGCTCCGCAGCCCTCGGACGATGACGAATCGTCACCGCGGGCGTCCACCTGAACTCTTGTAGAAGATATTGAAACCTCGCCCGAGGTTTCAAAGCCTTCTCATATCCCGCCATCACCCTCATCCGCCATCGCCTCCCCTAGAGATTCCAGCAATGATTCTCGTATTTTCCCTACCTCCATCACTATCATTGCCTAGTCAACCCGAGCTGTCCTCTCCAAATGTAGAGTATCAGGAGTGGGAGGAGTCTTTGCGGGTGATCGTTACTGACACAACGCCAGGTTTCCAACTCAAATAGCCCTCCTTCGCTCACCGCCCCTCTTCCTACGATATCGTCCCTTATTGCTGCTCTCCCTTCCGTCCAGAGTTCAAATAACAGCCCTGCATCCAAGATCGCTGCTCATCCTCGTTGCGACCAAAACGGATCTTCATCGAGACGATAACATGCGACGCTTGCTCAGTGCACAGGGTCAGACACCCGTCACGCCCGAACAGGGCGCGGAGGTCGCACGTGAAATCGGCACCAAGTATATCGAGTGCTCCGCGAAGACAGGCAGCGGGGTGCAGGAGGTGTTTACGCTCGCCTTGCAGGAGAGCATGAAGGCCAAGTGGGGGAAGATAGCATGGGAGCGGCGGTGTGTCGTGATCTGATGTTTTGCCACCCTGATCCCATTCCCTTTCCCCCACGCTCCTTGCCCCACTTGATCGGCATCTGCCAGCGATCAAAAACCGGCGCGCGGAAGGGTCCAAGGGGTCCTTTGACCCTGGAATAATCAATGAATGCGCCAAAGAGAAAGCGTGGAAGAGATGCACAGGACGACGGAGCCCCTTCCTCTTTTGTTTCTAAGCGACGTGCGACTGAGACGGTGTTCCGCGGGCTGAACGGTCTCAGGTCGCAGCGCCGGTTCACCAAGTGACTTGGCTTGCATACTATCTATCTACGTGCTACCTTTGAGTCGACTGGTGCCCACCCCAAGTTTGTACAGCAGCATCCCAGGACAGCTTTCCGCGATTTTGAAAGAGCTGCCCGCGCTGGGTTCTCAGGAGCTTGGTTCAAGCTTGGCCGTGATTACGAGAATTTTGGTGACTTTCCGCATGCCAAAGACTGTTATGAACGGGGCATCCGGAACAACAACGAAAGTTGTTTATATGTATGTGTTTGAGTCTTTTTTGATGGACGGCCCATTGAATGTGTCAACCGTCAGCGAATGGGAACGGCCCACTTAATGGGTCAGCTTGGCTTGTCATCCAACCCAGAAGTTGCCCTACCACCTTCAACGTGCCGCGACAGTAGCGACCGTGGAGGTTCCCCAGCCGGCATACGTTTTTGGCCTCCTACTCCTAGGGGAGTTCTCTCTTGCTACTTTACCTCCACACTTCGTCCTTCCGCTCGTTCCTCCCGGAAGTTCGCGCGACAATGAGGCTCGACGCCATCTGGAGCGCGCAGCGTACCTCAACTTTCAATATAAGCTCGGACATGCATACGAGTTTGTGCAGCTGCCGTTTCCATTTGGTGCGCTGCTCTCCGTTCAGTACTATTCGCTCGCAAGCCAGCAAGGGGAGATCGAAGCAGACATGGCCCTTAGCAAATGGTTCCTCTGCGGTTCGGAGGGTTCTTTCGACAAGGACGAATCTCTGGCATTCACCTTTGCTGAAAAGGCTGCACGCAAGGCCCTCCCTAGCGCTGAATTCGCCATGGGTTACTATATGGAAGTCGGCGTTGGTGGTCCGAAGGATATTGATGCTGCGCTCAAGTGGTACACTCACGTAAGTCAGCGGCCTGTTGTCCTGTCAATTCCTTAATTTATGATTTCCTCATTTGTATCCAGGCATCTCAACATGGGAATACAGATGCGACTGATCGGCTCGCCGCGCTCTCCCAGCCTGCGCCGCAGGCCCTCTCCCGCCAGGAACACGACAACCTAACGGAAACTATCCTCATGCGTAAGTGTACTCAGGCTAAGCAACGTTCCGATGCTCGTGGAGGACCACGCCACGGCGGCCGACAGAATGGCCAACAAGTTGTCGCTAACATTCGCAAGAATTCGGTCGCTCACCGTCACGGCACAGCACAAGTGCTCGATCGTCCTTTCGCAGGCATGCGTCCAATCAATGATGGCGGCTACGGCCATGCGGCTGACGGCAGACATCGACCGTCTTTGAGCGGTACAGGCATCTCAAACTCGAACTCTTCGGAAGGTTATCCTCACCCGCCGCGACTTCCGCAGCAGCAACAGGTGCCGTTAAGCAGCAGTCCTGGCTCGGCCAGCGATGTCGGGTATCGTTAACGGCAAGCAAGCATAAGCGCTCAGGGTGGATACCCTTCTCCACCACAGCCACAGGTTCGTGCGGGCAGCCCGGCACCCGGTGGGTATCCATCACCTCGCATCCCTCCTGCGCAATCCTATGGAACGCCGCCGGGGAGACCACCGTTGCAACAACAACAACCTCTCGTGGCAGTCTTGGGCGTCGTCACCAGGGATCAGCAAGCGGATCAACCCCGGTGCCTTCACCTTCACCGCCTGTAGCGTTCTGATCCTCCTCCGGCGCGCCCTCCACCGGCCAAAGGACCAGCAACGTTCCAGAAAAATGGGGAGACTTCGCAAAGCAGGTGCATCATGTGGCAGCTGTGAGCGCCGAGACACCCCACTGCAGACTTCCAGACCCATCCTCTCCTCTTTGTCTACGTCCCAGGGTCGTACTTTCACCATCACGTCCAGTAATACCACCCTTCCACCAGAATTCCTCTCTTCTGTCCGTGATCCGGACTCAATCAGCGAGATCGTCTGCACCAAGCCCGCAAGAACATGCGCACAGTGGAATTCCAATGCCTCCACACCACCCAGCAGCTGGCACGACCACATGCCAGCGCGCAGGCAGTGTCCCAGTTTCCCCGACTCTAGCAGGTGGCCTCACGGCCACACATCCTTCACTTCCTCCATCAACATTCGAGGAACATCACCCCGTTCACCACCATGGCATCTACGCACCAGCATCGTCAGCTCAGATCCAGCCCCAGAATCAGACCGCGGAGAAGATCACCCACCACGCTCAGGTCAACTGTCGCCCGATGGTTCGCTCGAGGCACGTGAGCGTGAAGATTCAGTCAGTCTGGAGTAGCCTGTCGAGTCACAACATATGTATATCACAGAGTTGGTAAACACCGTTTCAGAGGCAGAGGATGCTGAGCAGCATGACAAAGATAATCTATGGAATGATATGTAATTCAACATATGAAAGGGAGGGGAGGTAAGGTGGATGACCCAGCAGACAAGGGATGCTATGAGAACGGTATGAGACAGGCACTGCAGGAACTGCCAGGCAGGCAAGCGCTGAAATACCATATATAGTAGGCATATCCAAATTGGGTAAATGAATCGGCTCGAAACCGCTTGAGCGGCTCACAAACGGCTTAGTTGCCAAGCTGAGCTGATTCAAGTCTTGAGCCATTTAGCTCTGTGGCTCGGCTTGAATCGGTTCGGCTCGGCTCGGAAGCCGCTTCCGAGCCGAGCCGTGACAACACTAGGTCAAGGGCAATCACAAGACGAGACTAAGTCTTGGATGACAACAGTCAGGAGGTCTGACTTGAAGGGACAGAAAGGGAAGAGGGTTCAACTAGTCTGATTGCAGACAAAGCGAAGTCTAAGGAGACAAGCTACAACGGACCAGTTTATATACTCCTAGAGTGTGATGCTGAGTCATAGAGTCTCAGGCATGTCGCAGCATGACATGCCCCCTAAATAATATATCGTAGATCGAATGGAGAAACTACGGAGATCTACGGAGATACCTTGGAAAGATCCAGAGATCGTATCGTATTGGCAAGATCCGTATCGTAGACTGTCTCGGAAGAAAGCGAAAAAGATACCCACGGTCACATAGGGTGAATACATAAGCAGATCATGTGCCAAACCGTAACAGTGCCTCCCTTCTCAAGGGCGCTGTGCCACCAGCGCCTTAATAGTTGCGTCGACGCAAGACGAGGGACGTCGGGCACTGCCAGACCGGGTTGCGGACGCCTTCTGGCTCCGCAAAGTTGTGGTCGACGGGGCAGAAGCAGTCATCTGCCGTGCACAGGAGGTGCGGCCATGGGCAATGGCACGAGAGGTGTCCGCCAGCACAGTACAGGCAGTGGACATCGACGGGGCACAAGTCGGCGGGGTGGTCGGGCCGAACATTGCTGCAGCGGTGGCAGTACGGATACACGGGAGTCGGAGGCGGGTATGTCGGGATCCAGGTGGCGGCTAGAGGGGTGGAAAACTGCTGAGGGAAATACCACGTGCCGTGTGCAGGAGGCGCGTATTCGGTGGCACAAACGCCGTGCCAAACGCCTGTGTGTTCCCGTCGGAGTCCACGAGCGCCACCATCTGCAGGAGCCTTGCCCTTCTCAGTGGAGGTGTAGGACTCCGCACTGGTATGAACGGCGTGTTGATAGGGTTGGGCAACATAGCCCTGTGCGGGTCGGGAGTAGGCGGCGTCCAATGTAACTGACGCATGCGGGCTGGTGGGCGAGGGGTAGCCGGGGTAGGAGTCCTGATGTCACGGTTCACAGGGACCGTGGCTCGGAGTGAGCTTCAATTAATCAGTGGAGGACGCGCAGGCGAGTTCCTGTGAAGGATAGACTTGACTGTGCGAACTCTTGGTTCTGTATTGCGTGAGATGGGTAGTACAGGCCGGCGCACGCGATGGTTGGAGTTACCATTCCTAAAGAGGATAGATGGTGGCAGATGGACGAAGGATGATCTGTAAGTTCAACCGCAATGTGGGCGCAAGTGTATTTGGAATGCAAGGGATGCTCGCCTTCCAAGGACACTCGTGGGAGGTTGAACTAAGGTTTGTGCGAAATGGAAGATGAGGAATCAGATAATCCTTCACCCTCGATTTCGTACAAGGTTCAGAGCGTCTGTGAGCTTATTTACAAGGCGTAAACAAGCAAACAGATGTTCTGATTGTGGCGCAAAGGTACCTTAATCAAAGGTATGAAGAGGGGATGCACAAGAAAAAGAGAGGGAGTTTTGAGTGCCAAGCAACAACTGTGATTCTTGACGAAGCTGAAGCTGGGGCTTTAGCTCGTCCATAGGGCCCTATTTATGCGTACAGAGGGCCAGCCATCTATCCTACAAAGGTTACAGTAAAGTAGTGAAGTCAAGACCATTGACTAAGGACCTGAGTCAGTTCTGATGACTCAAGAACTGACTCAGTGCGTCTGACTCAAGACCTGAGTCAAGAACGCTGACTCAAGATTTGAGTCATGATCCCTGAGTCAAATACACGTCAAAAATAGCAATGCACAGCCCCTGGAAGACCAACAGAGGGGGCTGGCCAAAGAAAGGGATCCTAGGTCGTAACACAAGTCAAAAAATAGACGGAAAACAGTAAGAAATGGGCAGACGGCCCGCATAACCGTAACACCTGACGTGGTAACTGGGACTCCTCACTGGTGGCGGAGGCGGAGACGGACTGGTCAGATCGATGACCGTCGCTGTTGGAGGCGGGGGTGTTGACCCTCGTGAAGGGCTGCTCGGAGGCATCGAACGGCTCGGAGCGCGAGGAGGGTGACGGAACGGGAGAGATTTCTTGGCCCGCTACCTCGAGTAGCGGGGCCAACTGGGTTCTCCACTCGTCGACGCAGTGGAAGACGTCGAGCGCGAGGGAAGAGGGCTCTTCCTTCGAATCGGGAGGAGTGACGGGTGAGGGGTAGTCGTCATCGGAGGGCTTGGGGGACCACTCGCCGTAAGTGGCAGGTTGAGTGGGCTGAGGGGCCCAGAGTACAGGTACGGGTGCGAGGGGCCTGGTGGACGGATCTGGTACTGGGAGGGGTGATGGTGAGGCGGCATCCTCGTCTTCAACGTTGAGTCGTTCGGGACGGAAGTCTTCAGGGACGAGGCCGGCAAGGACGATGGCAGCATAGACGTCGTTGGGTATGTTGAGAGAGGCAGTGTCGAGATCGAGGATGAAGTCTCTGACGGGGGAGAAGTCCATGGAAGAGGGGGATGGCGATGGTAGGGGGTCGAGAGTGGGGTTCTTATACTCCTCGACCTCCAAGGTTCTCACAGCTTCGGGGTTTGCCTCGTGGAATCCTCGGATTAACTCCGGGGAATTGACGTTCTCGACCGGCTCCCATGTGTTATGTGCTGTGGAATATCCTTTCCACTTTAGGAGATATTGCAGTTTCCTGTACCGCCTTCTTGATCTGAGGATCTCTTCGACTTCGTATTCCTGATGATCGTCAACTAGATCTGGGGGTGGCTCGGTGTGATTTCAGCCATGTTCGGCTGTTTCTGAATAGGGGTTAGTGTCACGGTTCGCAGGGACCGTGGCTCGAAGTGAGCTTCGTTCTGGTTGGCTATTTGCTGTGGCGAGTCGGACAAGACTAGCAGCACCAAATAGTCGATTCTAGTGCACGCAGACAAGGTCCTAGAGGAGTAGACTTGACTGTGCGAACTCTCA
>WTXI01000628.1:0-10140 GCA_022376515.1 Lactifluus volemus | reverse complement strand
TTTGTCCTCCTTCAGGTTTTCGGGCCGCACGGCCCGCTCCAGCGCGTTAGGTAGTGCTGTTAGGTAACTTAGTTACTATCTTCAACTACCTAATACATCGCTTCACAAAAAAAAAAAAAAAGGTGAGTTATCAGAGTTTGCTGGTGGCTCTTGGTAAGAGTGGGTGGACAGAGGGGTTGTCAGTTCTGGTTCCCCTGTGCTCCCATCATCTTCACTGTCCTCCCTTATTGCACTGAGGCATGGTTGTCTGGTGCTGAGCATAGTTTTTGTGCCACCATCCTGCTCCTGCTGCTTCATTAAGTCTGAACGTGGGGCAGGATTTGAGTATTTTGTGGTGGCGTAGTACAGTATGCCAGACATCATTGATGAACTCTACGTGAACTGACTCTCCTTCTTGCGCAATGCAGTAACACCAGTCCGTGGGGTTCCATATATGCTACCTTTCACATGCGCAGGTAAGTCATCATTGTATCAGGTGGGTACTGGATCAGAGTTTCGTTGTCAGGAAACTCTATTCTGAGAAGGGTTGCGCTCATATTGCAACTGCAAGCACACTGACTTCTGAGGCAGTTCTGGCAAAGGGATAAGAATCTAGGTGCCATTTGTGTTCTAGTTCCAGGTCAAGTATTTCCAATAGGATCATCTCGCTTCTGTAATCTTCTAGACTGTCGCTCAGGATCTCGTGTTACGGTTATGCAGGCTGTCTGCCCATTTCCTACTGTTTTCCGTCTATTTTTCGTCTTATGTTATTGTTACGGATTTGTCTGGACCTTGCCTCCCTGTTGCCTCATGTTTTTCATTTCTGTCTATATTCTCGCTTACGGACAGAGCCTCACCTTGTACGACACAGAACGCGTGTTCGTGACTCATAGTGACTCTTATGACTTCATTAGCCTAGAACTTCGATGACGTCGTAGTTAGACCCAGGCTCATGACATCATTACTGATGTCACTCACCCTTTGCCCTGTACAGTATATAAGACTCCTCGACTTGTGTCCTTGCTCTCCAGCTTGGACTTCTCTCCAATACTAGCCTCTTGAACCTCCTCACAAATCCCCTTGTGATCTCCTCTTCTCTTGAAGCCCTCTAAGTGCTATAACTTAGCTAGACCCAACCTTGACTCGCGTCTCTGTTGGTCCCTCCTGAACAACTTGATCCTATCTTAGGAACTAGGAACAGCTAGTCCCTAACATAAGTCCAAGCTCCCACACACCACTGAAAGGTGGCAGAACCCCCGAACGACCACATTGAACATCTGGTAGAGGCGCTTGCCATCCGGATCTCCGCGGAGAAGGAATACTTCACAGTACTTCTCCTACTCGACCTAGCTACAGGTGAAAAGAAGCGAAGGCTCCTGACGGAACTCCACGAACTTGTTCAGACCATTGAACAAGCAGACGAGATCCTGAGCGACAGTCTAGAAGACTACAGAAGCGAGACGATCCTATTGGAAACGCTTGACCCAGAACTAGAACACGACGGCGCCTAGATTCTCATCCCTTTGCCAGAACTGCCTCAGAAGTCAGCGTACTTGCAGTTGCAATATGAGCGCGACCCTCCTCAGAATAGAATTCCCCGACAACGAACACTGATCCCAGTGCCCACCCGATACAACGATGATTACCTGCGCATGTGAAAGGCGGTATATACTGGAACCCCACGGACCGGTGTTACTGCGTTGCGCAAGAAGGAGAGTCAGTCCGCGTAGAATTCATCAACGACGTCTGGCACGCCGTACTACGCCACCACGAAATACTCAATCCTGCCCCGCACTCAGACTTAATGAAGCAGCAGGAGCAGGATGGTGGCGCGAAAGGACGCCCAGCACCCGAACAACCGCGCCTCAATGCAATAAGGGAGACAGTGAGGACGATGGAAGACAGGGGAACCAGAACCGACAACTCCCCTGTCCACCCACTCCTACCAAGAACCACCAGCAAACACCCCGATGACCCACCTGCGGAACAGGTGGACGCCATCACAATAGAACCAGAACCATACAAGTCAGAGCAACCATGACCGAAGCACCGATTACAGCCAATCGAGCATAAGAGGAGAAGGACCACTCCCCCAGTCGGTCAAGGATGGGTGCTCAACCAGGGGGAGCACCGCCCCAGGTCCCCTCAAGGACCGCCTCAAGGCCCACGCAGGGACCGCCTCAAGGCCCGCCTCATGGAGGAGGACCCCCAGGCTGGCCCCGGCGGACCCCCAGGAGGTGGACCCCCAGGAGGTGGACTGCCACAAGGACCATGCCGGCCAGGCTACCTCATGGGAGCGCCCACTGGACGACCACCCACCATCTTTGATGGAGATAGACAGAAGGCGGATGACTTCATGGACGAATGGAACTCTTCTGCCTCAACAACACCTTCAACTACGCCTTCGCCCTCCCCTACCAAAGAGTTGCCAACTGCCTGTCCTACATAAAGGACCCAAAGTTGCCAATGGAATAGGACCCAGGTCCAATGGCTCCACAACGTCACGACGCGAAACGTGAACCCAGTCGGTTATGACAACCAATGGCTGTGGGACACTTTCGCAGATGAATTCAGGAGCGCATTCCAAGACACGGCGGCAGAACAGAACGCAGAAGGAACCTCTCCAACCTTCAGATGAAGGGAGGAGAACTAGACACCTACATCAGCGACTTCACGGAACTCGCCAGGAAGGCAAACAGAAGCCTTCAGGACAAGGGACCATCATCATGTTCCGACAAGGACTCCAACAAGCGCTACACAATGCCCTCTACCACATAACCCGGCTCCGCGCACCTTCCAACAATGGGCGGACCGGCAGAGCTGAACAAGCCAAATGGGCAGAGTGGGGCGCACATGGATTCCAGGAACGTGTCAAAAAGTACAAAGAAAGCAAAGACGGCAGACGCACCTGGCAGGAACGTGCCAAAAACAGACAGAAGGACCGACGCTCCGACGCCATGGACGTAGACAACGTCCAGTCAACGCCATGACAGACGCAGAAAAGACAGCCTCATGAAAAAGGGGCTTGCTTCTTCTGCAAAGAAACGGACACATGGCCAGGTCTGCCCCAAAAAGAAGGGAAGGACAAACACCTGGAAAACCGCCCAAGCGTGTAGTAGCAAAAGAAGCCTCCACGCCAGCACGGAGCCAAGCGAAGAACCAGAAGAGGACGACGACAAGAAAGACTTTCTAGGAAAGTCAGAGGAATGTCCAGAGAGCAGCGCGAAGAGCTCATGGACAGCATGCTGAAAGACGAGGGTTTTTAGGCGGCTCTAACCCACCGGCCTGGGAAAGAGCCATAGAACTGTATCGGATCGGTATTAGGACTCGGAATTCTATGATTTTGAATGTGCCCTACCGATCCATGCAGCGAATGGCCGAAGTAAAAACCCTTGTGGACAGCGGAGCCACAGAAAACCTCATGGACACCTCCACCGCCTCTTCTTAAACGTCGCCCTCCAGAAACTCCCCCTCCCCGAACCATCACCAACGCCGATGGCTCCGCTAACACAGCAGGAGCCCTCACCCATTACTGCGAACTCAGAATCAGACAAGGAGACAAGGAAGAAGTACAGAACTTCTATGTCTCAAACCTGGGCTCGGACCGAATCATCTTGGATACCCTTGGCTGAAAGCGTTCCAGCCAAAGTTCGACTGGGAAACCAGTCACTGAAAGGACCCCAGTACACCTAGAAGCCAAGTGGTACGACCGAGTAAAGAAAAGACAGGAGCGAATGATTGTACGAAGAGCGCGGTAGACCCTGCCTGGGAAGAAGGAGAGAAATCATCCTAGTCAGCAAAGTCAACATGGCACAGCAGTGGGCGGAAAAGCGAACAAAGACAAAGAGAAAGTAGAAATCCCCCCACAATACCGAGACTTTGCCGACTCTTCTCTGAAGAAGGAGCAAAGATTCCCACCATCCAGACCAGAAGACCACGCAATCAAACTAAACCCGAAGCACCAGATGTTATCAACTGCAAGGTGTATCCTTGACCACGGCGGAGAAACAAGCAACGAAGGAGTGGATCGACGAACACGAACAAAAGAATTACATCGAAAAATCCAACTCCCCTGGTCGACGCCCTGGTTTTTCATCAAAAAGAAAGATGGCAGTCTTCGTCCCATCCAGGACTACTGAGAGGTCAACAAATGGACGGTCAGGGACGTCTACCCCATGCCAAGGATAGAGCAGATCATGGAGGAACTCAGTGGCAAGGAACTGTTCACCAAATTCGACATCCGATCAGGGTACCACAACATACGCATCAAAGAGGAGGACGTGGAAGCGGCCTTCAAAACCCCCTTCGGACTGTACCACCCTAACGTCATGTTATTTGGCTAAACAACTCCCCAGCCACCTTCCAACGCATGGCGACAGAGTCTTTAAACCCATCTATGATGAATTCCCTGGGAATGCCACGGGTACATGGACGACTTCCTAATAGCCACGCACAAGGACCCAGCCGCCACCGCTTAATAACGTGGAAAGTCCTACAGGCATTCCGTGATCACAGCCTATTCCTCAAACTCCCCAAGTGCGAGTTTGAGAAGGACGGTAGAGTACTAGGCATCTACGTAAAGATGGAACTATCCGTATAGATCCAACCAAGCGAAGCGGACTGGCAACGTGGCCGCGACAACTATCAACTGTGACCCAAGTGCGAAGCACCCTAGGAGTCCTGGGGTACCAAAGGCCATTCATTAAAGGATTTGCCCACATCGCCAAACCTCTCACGAGTCTCCTTAAGAAGGGGCAGACGTTCAAATGGACGCAGGAGTGCACGGACGCTCTGAACGAACTAATCGACATAGTCACTAGCGATCCCGTGCTCTTCCGCCTGGACGAGACCAAACAGTTCGAGTTAGAGGTCAACGCCTCCCAGTACGCAATAGGAGCCATCCTCTATCAGCGCGACAACAACGGAAAACAGAGGCCAGTAGCCTATCACTTAGAAACCCTGAATGAGGCTGAACGAGGCTACGACATCTTTGATCGAGAGCTGATGGCGGTAGTCAAAGGACTAGAGAACTGGCGACACCTCCTATTGGGCGCGCAGCATGAAGTCTTAGTGTTCACGGACCATGCTAACCTACAACACTGGCGCAACCCACAGAAGATCAATAGGAGAGTTGCCCGATACATCCCACGTCTTGCGGAATATAACTACAAGCTAATCCACAAGCCTGGGAAGTACAACAGAGCGGACCACCTCTCGCGCCGCCCAGACTACGACCAGGGAAAAGAGGACAACCAAGATGTCACAGTTCTCCCCAACTCAGTCTTCGTCCGAGCCATCAGCCTCTCCTCCCTCGAAGAACGCGTCTTTGAAGCACAAACTCGTACACCTGCGGAACTCCTCCACTGGTCGGAACTCCACCCTCGCATGCACAAAAGAGACGACATCTGGTTCCATGATAACAAGCCAGTTGTCGTGGCAGACAACCCCTGAGATGGGAGATAGTTACTCACTACCATGACCACCAGACGGCAGGACACCCTGGAATTTTTTACACCTACCTGCTTGTCACACGTGACTACTGGTGGCCAGATGTCAAACAATTCGTCAAAAACTATGTGCAAGGATGTGCGGTCTGCCAAATGACAAAGAGTCGCATCACTAAACCCAAGATCTCCATCTTCCCCATCACCACAGAACGAAACGCTGCCCCCTTTGAAACCATAGCCCTAGACCTGATAACCGACTTGCCCCTGTCAAAAGGATACGACTCCATCCTTACGATCACAGACCATGACTGCACCAAGGCGGCAGTGTTCCTCCCCTGTAACAAAACCATAGATGCACCAGGAGTGGCTTCCCTGTATGCCGAGCACGTGTTTCCCCATTATGGAGCCCCTAGAAAAGTCATCTCAGATCGAGACCCTCGCTTCACTGCTAACTTTGCGCAGAGCTCTGCCGGATACTGGGGTCTGCTCAGAACCTCAGTACAGCTTACCACCCGCAGACTGACGGACAGTCGGAACGCACCAATCAGTGGTTAGAACAGTACCTGAGGATCTATGGGAATTACGAACAAGACGACTGGGCAACTTGGCTACCTATGGCGCAGTACGTACAAAGGTCGTGGCCCAATGCCACCACAAACAAAATGCCGTTCGAACTCCTCATGGGACACACGCCCTCCCTACCGGATCAACCGATCACCACCAACGTCCCCCTTCTGGAAGACAGACAACGCACCCTAGAACGTGTAAGAGAGCAGGCTCAGCGATTGATCAAAGCCGCTCAGAACACGTTGCAACGTTACGCCAAGAGGAAGAAGGGACAACGTAACTACAGGCCATTCCATGAAGGCGAGAAGGTCTGGCTAGAGGGGACTAACCTGAAGACGACACACCCCACAGCCAAACTAAGTAACAAACGGCATGGACCCTTCCTTGTGACCAAAGTCGTGTCACCGGTGGTTTTCAAACTGCGACTCCCTGCCTCATGGAAAATACACGATGTCTTCCACGCCTCCCTCCTCTCACCATATAAGGAGACGGAGGAGCACGGTGAGAACTTTGAAGAGCCCCCACCTGACCTGATCGAAGGAGAAACGGAGTACAAAGTGGATCAATCCTTGACATGCGGTGGAGTGGAGGCAAGAACAATAGGAAGCGTCAATACAGAGTTCGATGGAAGGGCTACAGTGAAGCACATGACACCTGGGAACCAGAAGGGAACATCCGCGCCCCGGACTGCCTCAGAAAGTTCGTCCAAAAACATCCAAAGAAAGCGCTCGCAGAAGACATAAAAACGAGACCAAAGGGAAGAAGACGAGTCATCATTCGATCTGTCCATATCTCCCCTCCAATGCCTTCCCCCAATAACTCTTCTCCCACTTCCCCCACTACTCTCGCCGTCCAGTAGCAGTCTATAGCCCTGAGGATAGGGACTTCCTCGCAGCAATCGCCCAAGTCGACGTCCAGGTCATCCAAGACCTCCTGATGGGTAGAGACACCTCCCCAATATCCGAGGCCCCTCCTCTCCTCGCTACGTACCAGCGACACCCTCTGAGACTGCGGTGGATGACAACGATGATGACATCCAAGAAATACCGTGCCTCCCACTCCTCCTCACGCTAGGGTACTCAGCCCAGTACCAGAGAGGACCATCCCCACTCCCGTTGGATTCCACCACTATGAAGAGGACAACCCCACGACTACTCCTTCACGATGAAAGATGCAGAGTCAGGGGATTCATAGAGATGGAATTCGTCAAGTTCGCCATGAGGGACGACTCCTACATCACCGGGTACACCAAGACTGGGGATGGACCGTTCAAAGCCCCCCTCAATGCTCGTAGCCATCCAGACAAGGAGACAGGTCGTGACGACCTCATCTTATTCCATCCTACCCACGTCTTCCGCCGCACCGTCGATGAGGCGCTCAAACAACTAGGAGACCCGGGACTGACGGCAGAGGTGCAGCATTATAGGTGGACGGTGGAAGAAAAAGAGCGGTTGAAGTTAGAAGGGAGGAAGCTGGGGCAGAACCTCAGCGTCCTCCGCAAGAAGCACGAGGACAGCATCCGACGCCTTGGAACCACCGGGACGACCACCAGGCTCCTCCCCTTCATCCTCAGTGACAGAGCCGACATACAAGGACCGCCGCCTCGTCACTTCAACTCCCCGCCTCCCGTCGTCATCCCTGGTGCCCCGCCGCTGCCTCCTTGCCCACTTCCCAATGAAGAAACCAGACAACAGGTAGGAGGATCGCGCATACGCGGAGGAGCAGGCAGCAGCGAGGAGGAGCGCCCCCATCGCACCACGAAGAAGCCGTACACCAGCACGTGCGACATGAAGGGGAAGAAGAAGGCCAGGGAGTGGCAGCCACCTAACATGCGCTGCAAAATCTGCGGCAAACTTGGGCATGTCGCACCCGCTGCTGGACCCCGCATGTCAAATGCCCGCGAAAGGTGGGGAATGCCTCATTGGAACGGGGCGAAAATTACAAGAGTCACCGCTGCCCCGCTGCTTGGGCCAAGGATGCGAAAGCCGACTACGAGCGAGCAGAACTGGTATAGCGATGACTACGACGACGACGTCCACAACTGGACCCCTCCTTCTGGGAGTGCTGAGTGATTGGTGGGACAATCACCTAAGACGGGAGGTAATGTTACGGATTCGTCTGGACCTCTGCCTCCCTGTTGCCTCATGTTTTTCATTTCCGTCTACATTCTCGCTTACGGACAGAGCCTCACCTTGTACGACACAGAACAGCGTGTTCTTGACTCATAGTGACCTTATGACATCATTAGCCTAGAACTTCGATGACGTCGTAGTTAGACCCAGGCTCATGACATCATTACTGATGTCACTCGCCCTTTGCCCTGTACAGTATATAAGACTCTTGACTTGTGTCCTTGCTCTCCAGCTTGGACTTCTCTCCAATACTAGCCTCTTGAACCTCCTCACAAATCCCCTTGTGATCCCCTTCTCTCTTGAAGCCCTCTAAGTGCTATAACTTAGCTAGACCCAACCCAGACTTGCGTCTCTGTTGGTCCCTCTTGAACAACTTGATCCTATCTTAGGAACTAGGAACAGCTAGTCCCTAACAGTTATGACCTAGGACCCCTTTCCTTGGCCAGCCCCCTCTGTGCGACTTCTAGGGGCTGTGCATTGCTGTTTTGGACATGTACTTGACTCAGGGATCATGACTCAAATCCTGAGTCAGCGTTCTTGACTCAGATCTTGAGTCAGACACACTGAGTCAGTTCTTAAGTCATCAGAACTGACTCAGGTCCTTAGTCAATAGTCTTGACTTCGCTACTGTACTGTGACCCTTGTAGGATAGTTGGTTGGCCCTCTGTACGCATAAATAGGGCTCTGTGGACGAGCTAAAGCCCCAGCTTCAGCTTCGTCTAGAATCGCAGTTCATTGTTCTCTGCTCACACTTGCATTGCATCTTCTCCTCTCATCTTGTGAACCACATCTCTGTACCTTGATCCAGGTACATCGCACCATCGATCAGACTTATGTTCGCTTGTTTCCACTACTAGAAACAAGCTCACAGATGCCTGAACCCTAATACAAATGCGCTGCAAGAAGTAATCCTCACTTCTCACACTGCGTCCGCCCTCAAACCTTAGTTCAACCTCACACTAACGTACTAGGGCTAGAAAGATCCTTTCTAACTATAGTACGCTTGCGCCCGTGTTGCGGTTGAACCTACACATCATCATTAACCCATCTGCCACCATCTATCCTTTTTAGGAATGGTAACTCTGACCATTGCGTGCACTGGTCCGCTAGTCCATCTCGCACGATACAAACACCAAGAGTTCGCACAGCCAAGTCTACTCCCCACGGGACCTTGCCTGTGCATGCTAGAATTGACTATTTAGTGTTGCTAGTCTTGTCCAACTCGCCACAGCAAATAGCCAACCAGAACGACACTCACTTTGAGCCACGGTCCCTGCGAACCATGACATCTCGTCTGCTTGCTCGATGGTCTGAGCAAGTTTGTGGAGTTTCATCAGGAGCCTTCACTTCTGTTCACCTGTAGCTAGGTTGAGTAGGAGGAGTACTGTGTCAGGTCTCTCTTGCCTCTTACCCTCATCATCGTTGTTTTTCCCACGATGTCTTACCCCCCCGTCCTTTGCAAAGAAGACTATGTACAAGCTCACACAGATGCCGAGTCTGGCGTTCCAGGTGCCCGGGAAGCCCTGGAGACTGCCCGTGCGGTCCTGAAGAATGTGCCCTATGGGGACAAAGCTGCGGTGGAGGCTGCCCTCAAGGCGGCCCTACTAGCGGCCACGTCAGCACCTTTCCCTCCCTCCCTGCCCCCCCCCTCCCCACCCCGGCTACTGCAACCCCCTCGGAAGCAACATCCCGGTTGGCTCGGTTGTTGGCGGTGGCCAGTGTTCCCCCTCCCTCTCCCTCAGAGGCCCCTCCCCTGTCCCCTACCGGTCAGCAGGATGAGTCTGGCCCTTCTAATTCCCACGAATTTTACCCTCCCCGGGTTTTTACTGGACCCCCATTTCTCAGCCCACTTCAACGCCCGCCATGGATACTTTGGATGGCGGGGCCGAGCCCCTTCCCTCGGCGCGCTACTTTCCCCCGGGTAAGCGGCTTGCCAAGAAGAAGGCACTTGCTGTAGATGCAGAACTCTCCATTTTTGACATCTACAATATCTTCCGTCGTCGTTGGTTCCTCTC
>WTXI01000627.1:0-10275 GCA_022376515.1 Lactifluus volemus | reverse complement strand
ATCAATCTCTCCATTGCCCATATGCCCTGCTAGCCTTTATGCCTTGATGATCTCCCACATGGCTGGATCTCACCAATTGGTGTGATGGCCCCAGTGGTACCAGTATGTCTTTGTTCTTACATTTTATTATCAATAATTAACCAATTCATTATGCTGCAATTAGGGGCACACAGAACGCGAGCTTCTACTGTACCATGGTGAAGTCAAGGCTCTGCAAGAGATGCATGGCATCAGCTACAAAGATGCCGCCCATCGATTATACCACTCTGAGGTAAAGAAGCTGCTAACAGAAGATGATGTGAGGACAAAGATTGGGGATATTTGTGAAAATATTGCTGCAAAGGTGGATAAGGACATCCGAAATCGCATACGTGAAATTGATGAACGAGCAAGTGAACTAGCTACAGATGATTCCTAAATTACAATGCCTACAGTATGGTAGAGTCTGTAGACACAGTCAATGGAGGTCTGGCTATTGTAGCATTGTCCCAATGTCCCTGAAGTGCCAATTTTGATGTGCCATTGGCCCATCGGCAACGGGGGCGGCATCGGTAATGGACGTGGCATCGGCAGCAAGGGCGGCAGTGGCAACAGAGGCAGCAGTAATGTCGGCAACTGGTACCATCGGCATCAGTGGTACCGTCGGCAACAGCGGCAGTGGCAACAGAGCAGCGGTAACACCGGCAATAATGGTACCATTGGCAACAATGTCGGCAAGAGAGGTACCGTCACGTCGACAGTGGCAACAAAGGTGGCAGCGGCAGTGATCGTCCGGGACGGCGGCAATGAAAGCGGCAGCGGCAACGTCGGTGATGGCAAGGGGCGTCCGGTAAAAAGCGTCGGTAACAGCAGCAACATTGGTGACGGCAAGAAGCATCGGTGACGGCAAGGACAAGGAACATCGGTGACGGCAGTGAATGTCGGCGACGGCGGCAACATTGGTGACGGCAGTGAATGTCGGCGACGGCAGCAACCTTGGTGACGGCAAGGAGCGTCGGCGACGGCAGCAACATCGGTGACGGCAGCAACATCGGTGACGGCAGCAACATCGGTGACGGCAGCAACATCGGTGACGGCAGTGAGCGTCGGTGACGGCAAGGAGCGTCGGCGACGGCAGCAACATTGGTGACGGCAACGGCAAGGAGCGTCGGCGACGGCAAGGAGCATCGGTGACGGCAGTGAGCATCGGTGACGGCAAGGAGCGTCGGCGACGGCAGTGAATGTCGGCAATGGCAGCAACATTGGTGACGGCAACGGCAAGGAGCATCGGTGACGGCAGTGAGCGTCGGTGACGGCAGCAACATCGGTGACGGCAGTGAGTGTCGGTGACGGCAAGGAGCGTCGGCGACGGCAGTGAATGTCGGCGACGGCAGTGAATGTCGGCGACGGCAGTGAATGTCGGCGACGGCAGCAACGTTGGTGACGGCAACGGCAAGGAGCATCGGTGACGGCAAGGAGCGTCGGCGACGGCAGTGAATGTCGGCAACGGCAGCAACATTGGTGACGGCAACGGCAAGGAGCATCGGTGACGGCAGTGAGCGTCGGTGACGGCAAGGAGCGTCGGTGACGGCAAGGAGCGTCGGTGACGGTAAGGAGCATTGGTGACGGCAAGGAGCTCGGGGACGGCAAGGAGCGTCGGCGACGGCAAGGAGCGTCGGCGACAGCAATGAGCGTCGGTGACGGCAGTGAGCGTCGGTGACGGCAGTGAGCGTCGGTGACGGCAGTGAGCGTCGGTGACGGCAGTGAGCGTCGGTGACGGCAGTGAGCGTCGGTGACGGCAGTGAGCGTCGGTGACGGCAGTGAGCGTCGGTGACGGCAGTGAGCGTCGGTGACGGCAGTGAGCGTCGGTGACGGCAGTGAGCGTCGGTGACGGCAGTGAGCGTCGGTGACGGCAGTGAGCGTCGGTGACGGCAGTGAGCGTCGGTGACGGCAGTGAGCGTCGGTGACGGCAGTGAGCGTCGGTGACGGCAGTGAGCGTCGGTGACGGCAGTGAGCGTCGGTGACGGCAGTGAGCGTCGGTGACGGCAGTGAGCGTCGGTGACAGCAGTGAGCGTCGGTGACGGCAGCAACATTCGCGACGGCAGTGAGCATCGTCGGTGACGGCAGTAACGTTGGTGATGGCAGCAACGTCGGTGACGGCAGCAAGGGGTGGCAGTGGCAAGGGCGGCAGCGCAACAGCGATAGCATCGGCAATGGGGGCAGTAGCCAATTTTGATGTGGTAGGTTTGAATAGTGGGATCACTCTCAAGCATCGGCAGTGTTGGTGCAACCGGCAATGGCAGCAGTGGTAGTGGCATCAGCAACAGTGATGTGTAAGCCAAAAGGCCACTGCCGCTCTTCCTAATATGGTATGTCCGCTGGATGACTAGCGGGCGCGCTGGCCCCGATCGAGTCGATACATTGTATGGCTTCGCTGAGCGATTCATTCGATACATTGTAGTTTGACTATGTGGAGTATCTGCGTGATTGTCTGGAGCGCACTCAGACTTTGCTTGCGCTTCCCCACCTTTTCTGCAAGCCACCATGAACTACACCTCTATGGGCTGCACACTTGAGCTCCGTAGCACGTTCCTCGTCTCTGGAGCTGCGTGTTATATGACGTTGACGATCATTCCAGGTTCAGAACACCGAGAATTTGTAGGAGGTGTACTCAGGGGAAATTTGAAGAAGTAGCTCTGTGTACGCAACTTGAAAGACGAGCACCTGGTGCTGTTTTGTTTGCAGGGCTTGTACGCAGTCAGGAACGTGAGATGTCCTTCTCAGGCATGTGAAGCTGCTGCGAGTCTTCGACGCAACAGGTCATTCTTACTACTTCCTAATGGGCTACAACAGAGATGTCGCCCCTCGAACTCCTCGACATCGCCGTCACGTCGGCACTGTTGGGACGCGCTTCAAGTTCGACCCGTGGGGCCAGATGATGTGCGTCATCGTAATGAGTCTCTAGCTAAAACTCATAAACCAAACTCTGGAGCATTCAGATAATTGTGATTGTAGTTCTCTAAAACAATTTGCCCTCCCTTATTTGGGTGGGATCTTAGCTTCTGTCACGAGCGATCGCGTGAGTAGAGATTTTGACCCAGTCAGCTCAGGCTGGCAGTGTCTCAAGCACGGTAAGTTGGGACATCATCGATCATCACTCCGTCGGGGGCCGGCAAGACAAGCATCGGGAAAAATGAGCTGAACATATGACCGAGTCGCTGATCAATCGAACCGAGTCTACTTTGGGAGCGCTCTCATTCTCCCTTTCCGGAACAGATAGCGGTTCGGGCACGTGATTGAGCTTGTGATCGTGTGCTCCACTTGCCTTATATGACATTGATGATTATTCTAAACTCTGGCGCAATGCTGGAAGCAAATCCTTGTATGCAGGGTGCTCCTATCCCATCATGACGTATGAGGGCAAGGGTGTGGCCGTATTTCCGTATTTTGCGATGACTGCCTTCAATATCAAGTGAGTTGTGCTGTCCTAGTCGGCGCTGGCGCACTGCCGAAGCTCACAATTCCTATATGGGTGCCATTAGCAGTCCAACAACACAACCTCCCATCCTTGAGTCGTATTTCTCCCGAGAATCTCGTCTTTCTGGCAGAAACCCCGACCTTAAACAAGGGCTGGAATTGTCGAATTCTCGAGCGATACTTGGTATCTAGACCTCCAATTCCGTGACGATTGAACTCAGGCCAGGATCTGGTAAGCTCAGATGATCGTCAAACAATGGGATGGCTAATAACGGGGTCTGCTTTCGCAGAGATGCCTAAGCGAATGTTCAGAAAACCCGCGAATCTGCCGTTGGCTCGAAAACCTGTCATTCATTTCTACCCACCTTCCAGCCTTTCCCATGTCACCGTACAGCTGAGCTGTCCCTCGCGTCTTTATGGACTTTCTCAGCGGTATACCCCCAACCACAGGCTTTTACTAATACACCAGACGAACGTGAATCCCTCACGTGGACCGTCACAGCAGAACCTGATGGCGTACTCGTCGATAAGACAACTCGAATGGAAGTATCCTACCTATACTGGAAAGCAGTGTGAGTTCAATTTCGAACCTAGCTCGCTCGTCTGGCCGTGACTGAATGTTCCTTCTTAGCGTGAATCCTCACGTCATAACTTCTGATGCCTCTCGTGCCTCCACTTCCCGTAGGCTACGCGGAGACATTCGATCCTTCTCCCGACAGGTAAAGTGTTACTTAGAGACCGCCCTCAAGGCACTCACCTTGCATACCGAAGCCCGCGCGTCGTTCATCACGTCTATCTACTCCTCACTCTGAGGACAATGTATCAAAGTGGCGTAATATCGGGGAACTCTTCAGGTATTATCTACGGGACTTACTAAAAGCACGAGTACGTCGCGGTCCGCTTCCTCCCACAAGTATCGTACGACCAAGCGGCGCTGATGGTCGTCTCTCCCACGCCTGACGCGGTTGACGAGGAATCACGAGGACGCGGGAAAAAGGCTGGCGGCCGAGAACGGCGCCCAGCGTTAGGGGGTACCAAGGACGGGACAGCCAACGTCCTAGGCACCCTGAGGACCCGCCGGTGTGGATAATGACCGCTCCCTGTTGGGGGCGATCGCCCACAGCCGTTTACCTACTATACCATTCCTTTTCTATCCTCGACACCCCTTTTATTTAGTTAGTATATTCCCCGCGCCGAGGACTTAGTCCTGCACCCATGTTCACTACGAGTGGCCGCTCTCAAGGCCAAGATCGAGACCATTCCCTTAAACTACTAGTCCCCCTTCTTCAATTAGCAATTTCACTAGTCTACAGAACAATATATAGTAACCAGACGAGACTCCGAAAGAGTCTCGTCCTATTGTTCCCGTTCCGTGCGTACGCTTGCCTGCTCCCTCACTTTATTCTTTGCCACTGCTGCCACCGCTCGTTCCTCCCGATTTTTTGCACACTAGGTTATGGGCCCTGCTGTTGCATCTTAAATCAGTACAAGAACATCCAGAGCTTAAAAACACTTACACCTCCCCTCTCCATCTAAACCAACATCCTGTAAAATGGTTGAAGGTCAGAGTACCAAAATAGTCCAGCTGGCAGCTGATGGCACAAACTGGGAAAATTACCGCGACCGAATGATGCTCGTAATCAAGTCCCATAAGTGGAAGGACCACTTGACCAATACGAAGCCGATGCAACGCTACATCGTTGGTGGCACCATAAACGGTGCCACACCCGACGAGCGATGGGAAGACGACGAAGCCGCGCTGATAAACGTAATCACGTCGTCAATCCCCGATTCCGCATTCAACAGCATCAAAAACAAGATGACTGTTACGGTTATGCGGGCCGCCCGGCCCATTCCTTACTGTTTTCCGTCTGATTTTCGACTTGTGTTGTGACCTAGGATCCCTTTCTTTGGCCAGCCCCCTCTGTTCTGCTTCTAGGGGCTGTGTGTCGCCGTTTTAGACATGTATTTGACTCAGGGATCATGACTCAAATCTTGAGTCAGCGTTCTTGACTCAGATCTTGAGTCAGACGCACTGAGTCAGTTCTTGAGTCATCAGAACTGACTCAGGTCCTTAGTCAATAGTTCTGACTTCACTACTGTACTGTGACCTTTGTAGGATAGTTGGCTGGCCCTCTGTACGCATAAATAGGGCTCTGTAGACGAGCTAAAGCCCCAGCTTCAGCTTCGTCTAGAATCGCAGTTCATTGCTTCCTGCTCACACTCGCATCGCATCTTCCTCCTCTCTTCTTGTGAATCCCCTCTCCGTACCTTGATCTAGGTACTTCGCGCCACGATCAGACATCTGTGAACTTGTTCCATTTCCGTGCAACAAGTCCCCAGACGCCTGAACCCTAACACGAACGCGCTGTGAGAAGTAGTCCCCACTTCTCACCCCGCGTCCGCCCTCGAACCTTAGTTCAACCTCTCACGAGTGTCCTTGGAAGGCGAGTATCTCTTGCATTCCAATTACACTCGCGCCCGTGTTGCGGTTGAACCTACACATCGTCATTAACCCATCTGCCACCGTCTATCCCTTTTGGGAACGGTAACTCCGACCATCGCGTGCGCCGGTCCGCTAGCCCGTTTCGCGCGATACAGACACCCAGAGTTCGCACAGTCAAGTCTACTCCACACAGGACCTTGCCTGCGCGTGCTAGAATCGACTATTTGGTGTTGCTAGTCTTGTCCGACTCGCCACAGCAAATAGCCAACCAGAACGACGCTCACTTCGAGCCACGGTCCCTGCGAACCGTGACATAAGCTGAAGCTCCTACCCCTCCACTTCTTTGTCACAAGAAGTGTACCCCGAATGAACCAGACCGTTGCCCACTTTCTTTTCAGGCCGAGAAAGTGTGTGCCAGAGTGCACAGAAATTTTTCGTTCCTCTTGCTAGAGTGAACAACTTATAGGCTACTGAGACCGCTCCTCTTGCGAAGAGTGGGCGATTGATTGACAAAACGGCTTCCATAACTGTTGGTTGGACCTCAGAAAAGGGGAAGCTCACCAGAGTCGAGACCAGAGACGCACCAGACCTCCCAGACCACGTAGTTGGGCACGCCTTTTGGATAGAACGTCAAGAAAACCCCAAGCAAAGTGCCTATTGGGCTTTTGACAAAGGAGATCCACATGGACCCATCGAGTTTATCAACCAGAAGTGGTATCACGTCGAGTGGTTCGATAAACCACAGACTTACACGACGGAGATAGGGAGATACATCACAGACGACGACATCGCACGATTTGAACTTGGCTGGTGGAGACCAAGTGATCCACAGCACCCAGACTATCCAGTACACGCGCTGTCCTTGACACCGGCAGGCTCAGGATCTGGAAGCACCCCAGAACGACCCGAAGCACTTTCACCTAGTGGACAGTTATTTGAACCGGTCTATCAAGCCGCACAACCCCCTTTAACCAGTGTTCCCCCAGGGATTCATCAGCAGCTTGAACCAACCTCGACGTTGCAAGTGCCCCCAGTACAAAAACAAATGGACTCACCATACTCCGACGTCAGTGTGTCAATGGTGACAGACCCAACCAGTGGAATGTTGGTGGATCCCACCATGTTTCCAGCCGCTCTCTCCCCCTCTCCACAACCTCATCCTAGTGTGCCCAGTGGTAGTGCGTTCATCAGGTCAGCTGCGGTTAGCACTGCCATTACCGCACCAACAGCACTAGCTGGCATCACAGGATTCAGCTCCTCTGGGCAACCTGGAGGAGGACCTCCGGCTGGGGTACAGCCGGGAGGAAGTGGAGGTGGCGGTGGAGGCGGAGGTGGAGGCGGAGGAGGAGGAGGAGCTCCCCCTCCGGGAGGACAGGCAGCGGCTGGTCAACCACACCAGTCTTCAGCCCTCTTTGGCACGATCCCTGAAAATTTCAATGGGGATCGTGACGACCTCGCATGCTTCCGTCGCGCTTTCTCAGTCTTTTGGGAGATGAACTGGGACCACCCCTCCATAAGCAACCCTTACTTGCGGGTCCTCACCTGTATAGGAAGGATCCGAGGCAAGGCAGTCGACCAATGGGTCGATGGAATTATCCAGCCTCTCATGAATGGAGTGGCGATGTGGCGACAGCATCCACACCACCTCCTAGCCACTGATCCAAACGATGAAATGGTTTGGACGAACTTTGACAACGCATTCAGGGCGCAGTTTGAGAACACTGTGGCCAGAGAGGAGGCGTTGGGGCGCCTGCTCACCCTAGAAATGCAGGGGGAGGACCTCAAAACGTACATCAATGACTTCAACACACTAATCGCTCTTGCCAAGTGGGGTCCAAATGAGCAAGGAACCCTCCTTCGGTTCAAGGATGGACTAAAGCGAGCCCTCCGCGAGAAGATCATTGATTTTGAACACACCTTGCCCGATACTCTGGCGGGATGGCAGGCAGCGGCCCTGAGGCGCCAAGAAAGGTGGATCGAAGCCAGAGCCACCTCTGGAGACAGGCCAGGCCAGAACTTCCGCCAACGCCTTGCTGCGGCCTTGGGAAGGTACCAGCAGGGCAGACAAGCGAAGCCACGGCCCTCAGACGCCATGGACGTTGATGCCATCCGTACAGGAGGGCCTACCCCTGAAGAAAAGAAGAAGCTACGGGCAGAAGGATGCTGTTTCATCTGCCGCCGGCAGGGCCACATGAGTAACTCATGCCCTGAGAAGAAAAAGAACCAGTACAAGGACAGCAAGCCTGCACAGCGCCCCGCCGCAGTGCGGGCTGTCGAAGAAGAGAAGAAAGAAATCACCCGCGACCAGCTTATGAACGGGCTTATGAGGTTGTCTGACGACGACAAGGAACGCTTTATCAAGGATATGGTTGACTCCACTGACTCTGCGCCCCAGGATTTTGAAGAGCTCGTGCCGCGCGACCTGGGTACGAGCCTTAGGACTGAAACGAATGTACATTAGCTATGCCAATGCCAATGCTTTGAATTTGCCCATTTCGTTTTCAAATGTCCACAAAACGGTCGCAGATGTCGCCTTAGTCGACAGTGGAGCCACGGAAAACTTCCTTGATCAGCGCACAGTCCGCCGATGGGGACTCAGCACTCATAGACTCCCTCACCCCCGCTACGTCTACAATGTGGATGGAACCCAGAACCAGGCTGGGACACTTACGGAGTATTGTGTTCTTCGCTGTGTCGTGGGGGACAAAGACACTCTCCAGCGGTTCTATGTCACCAATCTTGGCAAAGATCGTGTCTCTTGGGGCACCCCTGGCTCTCAGAGTTCAATCCTCGCATCGATTGGACCAAGGGAGAAGTACAGAATGGAGGAGTACGGATCGAAACCAAGTGGAGGAAGTTCCAGCGCCCTCGTCAGATATACAAGGACAGGGAGAAGGAACCAGCATGCATTGATCGCACCAATGTGGCCCAGGAATGGGCCATAAAGGCGCACCAAGAGCAGGTAGCCAGTGGGGAAAAGCACGAGGTGCTACCACCCCAATACCGAGACTATGCGGACGTCTTTGACGAAGAAAAATCCCATCGTTTCCCACCTTCACGACCAGAGGATCACGCCATTGTCTTGAAGGAGGACGCCCCAGCTTCCATCAATTGTAAAGTCTATGCCCTCACGAGGGAGGAGAAGGAAGCGACCCAGAAGTTCTTGAAAGAGAATGAGCAGTGGGGATTCATCGAAAAGTCCAACTCTCCTTGGTCGACCCCTTGGTTCTTTATAAAGAAAAGAGATGGGAGTCTCCGACCCATCCAGGACTATAGGGAAGTGAACAGTTGGACGATTCGAGATGTGTACCCCATCCCTCGCATTGAGCAAATTCTGGAAGCGTTGCACGGACGCACCCTCTTCACGGCACTGGACATTCGTTGGGGCTATCATAACATCCAGATTCGCCCTGAGGATCGATGGAAGGCTGCGTTTAAGACTCCCTTTGGCCTGTACCAACCAAAGGTGATGCTCTTCGGCCTCCAGAACTCTCCAGCCACCTTTCAGCGTTGCATGGATCGGGTCTTTGCTAAGATCATGAACCGCTACCCAGGGAAGGTGTTTGTGTACATGGACGATGTCTTGGTGGCCACAGGAGGAGACGTGGAGGAACATAGGAGGATAGTCCGAGAAATCCTCGAGATGTTCCGCCAAGAATCCTTCTTCCTCAAACTGTCGAAGTGCAAGTTTGAGCAGACTAGCATTGACTACCTTGGCATCCGTGTGGAACACGGGACCATCCGCATCGATCCCACGAAGAGGAAAGGACTATCTCAATGGCCTCGAACCTTGTCTTCAGTAAAGGAGTCCGGAGCACGCTTGGTGTGTTGGGGTATCAGAGACCATTCATTCCCCACTTTGCACACCTCGCGGCGCCACTCACTGCCTTACTGAAGAAGGGACGACCATTCAAGTGGATGGATGAGTGCACCAAAGCCTTGGATGCACTCCTCCAGATCATAGAGTCCGACCCTGTCCTCCAGAGACCTGATTATGACCGCCCCTTCGAGATGGAGGTGGACGCATCCCAGTATGCCACTGGGGCCATCCTCTACCAACGAAATGACAAACAGAGGCTCTGTCCAGTGGGCTACCACTCCCAGACATTGAACGAAGCTGAGAGAGGGTATGACGTCCATGATAGAGAGCTCTTGGCGGTGATTCGGGGTTTGCGACGATGGAGACACTTGTTCCTCTCCTCTCCCTTCACTGCCATTGTGCACACCGATCATAATAATCTTCGATATTACCGGCAACCCCAAAGAATCAACCGACGCGTAGCAAGGTACCTCAGTGACCTTGCGGACTACAATTACAAACTGGTGCACCGCCCAGGCAAGCTGAACAAGGCTGACGCGCTGTCCAGACCGCC
>WTXI01000626.1:0-10367 GCA_022376515.1 Lactifluus volemus | reverse complement strand
GCTCTGTCGGTGGATATACATAGTTCATTTTTTTCTTTCACCTGCCGTCAGACTTTGCTACTCCAGCTGAAGCGTGACGACAACGTCAGAACACTACTTCAAGCAATAATGGATGCGTTTGACTTTGCGAAGAAGGCGGACCTTTTGAGGAACATGGACCCGGAGTCTACGCAACCGAAAATCTTGGATGAGATGCTGGAGTGTGTCTCGGAATGTGCTAAATTTATTATATCGTATGCGGAGGACGTGAATGTCGGTACGTCGTCTTTGCCTCTCTGTGGTCATTCATCATAATAAAGATTTGATTTAGGAAAGCGGACTTTGAAGAATATCGTCTGCCAAGTGGACGGTAAGATTGATGAGTACCGCACGAACCTTGCTCGACTGCGAGATAATTTTCTCGCGGGTACTACTGTTATCGCAGGGGGTGTTGTGCTGGAACATGGTGCGTACTCCTTATGGTATGGATTGTCGAATGGTCAATCTGATGAGGAGACAAAGAACTCGACGCAAAAATAAGAGAATTGCCTTATAAAGGAGGCTGGCGATTTGGCGATGACAGGCGCTGTCTTCCGGGCACACGAGAAGATTTCTTGGACCATATCATCAACTGGGTCGAGGATCGAGAATCTCAACGTGGGCTCGTGCTCCTCGGCCAGGCCGGCACAGGAAAGTCTTCGATTGCCCATGAAGTCGCCCGTCGGTTAGAAAACAAGCATCTCGGCTCTTACTTCGCTTTTCTACGGAAGGAGGGCTCCAAAGACGAGGCTCACCAGTTGTTCACGACACTTGCTCGCGATCTCTCCAATTGCTATCCTCTGTTCAAACTCGCCCTCGGGAGGGTGCTGAAGAATGATCCATCTCTTTGTAGTACTCGACACTATCGTACCCTTTTCGAACGCCTCCTGCTCGAACCTGTCAAGCACGTTCAGCTTGGGGATCCAATTCTCATCGTTATCGATGCGTTGGATGAGAGCGGTGATGTGATTCACCAAAGCGGATTACACAAATTTATTGCCCAACATCTGTTCGAGTTCCCATCAAACTTTCGCATCTTCATCACCTCGAGGCTGGACAATGGAATCGAACATGTATTTGGTAACGCGCTGTCCGTGCGCACCATCTACATGGACGATCCAAAACTAGCTGTTAAGACGGAGCAAGATATTCACCTGTATCTCGAGAGCGAACTCCCCTTGGGCTTGTTCAAACGACATGGAGCCAAACTGGCAGAGGCGGCGGAAGGCTCGTTTCAGTGGGCTGCCGTTGCATGCGGGTTGATAAATAAGCCACCTCCTAGCTTTGGGTTTAGCAGGAAACAGGTCATACAGCGTCTGTTGGGACACTCACGAGGTCGGGATGGACAGGATCCGTTGGACCAGCTGTACAGAGAAGTTTTAGAAGGATACTTCAAGCCGCTTGCAGCACAGACTCTATTTCGGTCTGTGATGGGACAGCTTTTCGCTGCGATGGTGCCGCTTTCGATCCGTTCTTTGACTATTCTGCAACTGCATGCACCCAAGGATGACCCGGAGGATCCTGATCCCGAGGATTCCGATTGCGTTGTTGAGATGCTCGGTCACCTTGGCTCACTGCTCAGTAACGTGACCTCATCCGACGACACCCTCCCGATTGTCCCTCTCCACACCTCATTTCGTGACTTCCTGGCGGATGAGAAGAGTGGGGTGTTTCACATCGACCTTGGCAGGTCTCACCGTCGGTTGGCACATTCCTGCCTTGGATTAATGCTCAATGACCTCAAATTCAACCTTTGCAAACTCGAATCGTCATACCTTGCTAATAGGGACGTGCCAGATCTCGGATCTCGAACTGCCAAATATATTCCACCTGCTCTATCGTATGCGTGCATCTTCTGGGGCGACCATTTAGAACGTCTTGGTATTGAACAGGACCTGTTTCCAAAACTTCGATCGCTATTCGAGACAAGATTCCTTTTTTGGCTAGAAGTGCTTAGCATCAAGAACAGCATCGGTCTTGGATCACGAGCACTGGCGTCTCTGAACACATGGTTGCGGTCTGATCAGCGGAAGGTAGGTGCATCGTGTCACATTATACGACGTGTAGTAACTATTGGGTTCAATTGCAGCAATCATGTCAATCAGAGGTTGAGGATATGCTGGCATTAGTGAATGACGCATTTGCTTTTGTGCGGTATTTCGGGATGGCGATATCAAGAAGCGTCCCGCACATATATATATCTGCTCTCCCTTTTGCGCCATCCTCTTCCCACATCGTCAAGCACCACCTTCACCTATTCCCACACACATTGTTTTTGAGACGCGGACAGCTATCTGATTGGCCGGCATTGGAGATGACGATTCAAGCACATGACGGACCAGTCGAGTCCGTTGTATTCTCTCCAGATGGGCAGCGGATCGCATCAGGCTCGCGAGATCGCACGATTCGGGTGTGGGATGCAACAACGGGGGACATTGTCGCGGGACCATTTACTGGTCACACCGATCAGGTCTTCTCGGTCGCATTCTCGCCTGATGGCAAACGCATCGCATCAGCATCGGCCGATCGCACGATTTGCGTGTGGGATGCCGCAACAGGAGTGGTCGTAGCCGGACCATTTACTGGACACACGAGGTCGATCAAATGCGTTGCATTCTCACCAAACGGACAACACATCGCCTCTGCCTCGAAGGATGGCACAATTCGTGTTTGGGATGCCGCAATTGGAGAAGTCATAGCAAGCCCGTTTATTGGGCACACCGACGGAGTCTACTGTGTTACATTCTCAACAGATGGGCAATGTATCGCATCGGCTTCCAAGGATTGCACGATTCGCATGTGGGATGTTGCAACCGGAGAGGTCGTAGCGGGCCCGTTTAGTGGACACACAGAACGGGTTAAGTGTGTTGTATTCTCACCGGATGGGAAGCACCTCGCTTCGGCCTCTGACGATCGCACGATTCGTGTGTGGGATTCCGCAACAGGACAAGCCGTAGCAGGCCCGTTTACTGGACACACCAATCCTATCTCCTCTATTGCATTCTCGCCGGACGGGAAACGCATCACCTCAGCCTCGATCGATCGCACGATTTGTGTGTGGGATTCCGCAGCAGGGCAGATCGTAGCAGGGCCATTTACTGGACATAGCTCTTCGATATTTTCTGTTGCAGTCTCGCCGGACGGGCAGCGCATTGCCTCGGCCTCGCACGATCGCACGGTTTGTGTGTGGGATGCCAGAAAAGAAGAGGCAGGGGGCTCATTTACCGGACATACCCAATCGACCTTTTCTGCTGCAATCTCACCAGACGGGCAACGGATAGCCTCTGCCTCTGCAGATTGCACAATCTGTGTGTGGGATGCTGCAACAGGAGAGGTCACAGCAGGTCCATTTACTGGTCACACCGATTGGGTCGCTTTTGTCGCATTCTCGCCTGACGGGCGGCGGATCTCCTCGGCCTCGCGAGATCGCACGATTCGCGTATGGGATACCGCGACAGGAAGTATTGTAGCGGGCCCATTCACTGGACATACCGATATAGTCATGTCTGTTGCATTCTCGCCGGACGGACAACGCATCGCGTCGGCCTCATTCGATTGCACAGTTCGCATTTGGGATGCCTTAACGGGAGAGGTTGTAGTGGGCCCGTTTACTGGACACACTGGGGCGGTCATCTCTGTTGCATTCTCGCCGGATGGGAAGTGCATCGCGTCTGCTTCCCAAGACTGCACGATTCGAGTATGGGATGCTGCGACAGGAGGGGTCGTAGCAGGCCCGTTTACACATACTAACCGGGTACAATCTGTTTCTTTTTCACCCGACGGGCAGCGAATCGCCTCAGCCTCGGGAGATCGCAAGATTCGTGTCTGGGATTCTGCGACAGGACAAGTACTAGTAGGCCCGTTTTCTGGACACGCTGATCACGTCTCCTCTATTGCATTTTCCCCAGACGGGCAGCAAATTGCATCGGCCTCGAATGATCGCACGATTCGCTTGTGGGACTCTGCAACAGGGGTGGCTGTGGCGGGCCCGTTTATTGGACACACAGAATGGATCCAGTCTGTTGCATTCACACCAGATGGGCAGCGGCTCATTTCGGCCTCGGGAGATTGCACAATTCGCATGTGGGATGCCACAGCAGGACTCACCCAATCGACTAACTCTGGTGCGTCCACTTTGGATAGGCAGCCTATCACCTCGACCTTACGAGATCACGCGATTCATGTAGGGAAGCTCAGAGCAGAAGATAATATTGAGAAAGATCACTTTACGGAGAAGTTCCCAATCGACAACGATGGATGGATGTATGGAGAAGATAAAGAACTCCTTTTGTGGATTCCTCCCATTCACCGGCCATACCTTCATAAAGCTAACACAGTCTGGGTTGCTGGAAAAGATAGAACGGAGATAGATCTCTCAAAGTTTGTGTATGGATTAAATTGGGCTATGGTTTACGTTCACAGTTCATCTAAATAGAGTCACATGTATATACGCAAACTCTGGTTAGTGTATCCTTCGAATTCAGTTAGTGCCAGTGAGTCTGTCTAAGGTATGGCTAGTAGAGTCGTCTTTTCAATATTAGGTCAGGTGGCACTAGCACTTGGGTAATTGAGGTAAAACCCACGGAACTCGTAAAGCGGTTAAATGCTTGTTTTCATTTTACTGGCTTTCGACGGAGAACTTAGGCCATTTCCCAAAAGTTGAACTCTTCTCAGAATCTCGGATGAACCTGGTTTTTTTTTTTTTTTTTTATCCTCCCCTATGCTCATGTCGGTCTGGTCCAACCCCATCTCACGATGGCGCCCCACCTTCCTTCCCCTTACGAACCTTTGGTCTCTAGTCAAATCCAGAACCCCCCCGCTCTTTCCTTTCTCTTACCCTTCCCCACCTTACTCGTCCCCCTGGTCACACCAGGGCTTCACTTCCTACACTTCCTCCCCTAAGGAGGTACACTCTCTCACTCACTCCCTCATCACTAAACCCCCTCCTCTTGCTCATTGCCTTTATATTAGAACCCTTCCTATCCCCACCCCTGACTCTTACGGACATGCATTCTTACTTTACAGTGGAGAGAGGTTGCTGCAGTCGAGGGTGTCGGTGGACACGGACCGTCGATGGTCACTCCTCAAGGCCCTTTCACAGGGCCTCAATTTTTTCCTCTCACTCCCTTCGGGGGGCTTTCTCTATCTCTCCTACCGAACAAATTGGCGCTACCTTGCCTTCTGAACACTTCCGTTAAGTCCCCTTTCCTTTCTTTTGCCTCCTACTTTATGTCTTCTCTTTCTTCCTTTTGGACCCCTCCCCAGCGCGCGCCGTTGAGTTACAGCTCTTCAAGGAGTCTTGGGCTTGTGTCCCTGGGTCGGAGGAACTGGATTGCCTCCTTAGGGGATTGCAACCTATTTTGGTGGTCGAACCCCCAGTTCCCCCCTCTAACCTCGCTTTTCACTTATGGGGGAAGGAGCTTGCCTCTGGAGAAACTCCCTCGCACGCCGGGCCACAAGGCCTGGCGCGCCTGCCCTAGCACCCCGACTAACCAACCTCCACCATTTGTGCGGGGGTTACTCTCCCACAAAAACAGACATCTCTTCACGTCCAGGCTGCAAATCCTCAGTCAACACGCCTTCTTCGCAGACTACAGCGACCAGTTCTGGCCACTAGCAGGCGACAACACCTTTTGCCCCTGCAACGATGTCCCCTTCACACCCACACTTTCACTGTTGGTTTGCAGCTCCGATTGAAGAGGAGTTGGAGGGCGAGGAGGTTATGGCCGCGGGAGGCCAGAGGAGCCCGAGGAAGGCGATGCCACCGCAGCCGGCAGCCTGAGGGCGACCCGGGATGGATCGCGCCCACTCCCCGTTGGGGGTGGACGTCCAGACCGTTATACCATACCTTTCATGTTTCAAACTGACCTACTATCTTTTTTATTAGCTCTAGTATTAGTTTCCGAGGCCCCTCGCGTGTTTCAAGAGGGCGCAGCCTCATTCGAGGATCGAGCGCGCCGCTCGTGACGCCTCCGATATTTCGCACTCGTTTTCTCTCGTTTCACGTTATATTATAGCAATTAGTAGCTATATTATTAGCTACTATGGACAGGTATATAACAGTGTCGAATTCAGTTGTAAGGGCATCATTTTTGCCCCGTTTTTTTTTTTTTTTTTTTTTTTTTTTTTTGGAATAACTTTTATTAAGCGGGTTCAGGTTACAAATATCCTATATACCGCGTTCAAGTCCTGACAGTACCACTACTCAAGTCCTGTCACGTTACTGAGTCCATTAGCCCTCTCCTAGTCCTCCGCTTCTCGTCGGTGTTGAGCCGAGTTGAGCGTCGGTCGGAAGTACCCTCGTAACGCTGGTCGGACGCAAACTCTCTGACCGTTAGTGCGGGATGGGGCGAGACCGGATGATGCCACTCGAAAGCGCTGGATGGAGTGTTCGGCCTCTTGCAGGCGTTTTGCTTCTTCTTTTTCTTCGGAGCTTTAGTCTTGAGCGTCTTCGCAGTTTGCAGGCAGTGGTGCCAATGGAGTGACCGTGTTGGAGGGTGCGGTGGGAGGTTTGGGGGGCCTGGCTTGTCCAGCCTTGTGCGGGGGGCGGTTTTACCCTTGCCCTTCGCGTCCCCACTCTTTCCGCTCTCCTCCATGGAAATAGGGCATCGGTGTCGCTTCGCGGCTTTGCGGGACGCGAACTTACGTCTGCAGGTCGGGCATTGCCGTTGTGGTCTGCCGTTAACAGCCTCTTCGGCCGCTTTTCGGCGATCTCGCCTCGATGCGCGGTTCCTTTTCCGTGAGAGTCGCCTCTTCTCCTTTTGGGCCTGCGTAGCTCTCTGCTGGCCTTTTGAGAGTTCAAAGAAGGTTTGCGGGCCTTCCCCGTTAAGAAGCTCTAAGATATATCCGAACATCACCTTTTTCACCTTATCGATGGGCGAGGCACAAGCGCGACAGCGCACTTGACCAGGTGAGCATGGAATTGGGGAGCGAACTCAACCCAGAAAATTTTTCCGTCCTCGGCCTTTTGAGCTGAGAGGGCCTTGGCCCTGAGGTTGTCCACTGAGAGGAACCAACGACGACGAAAGGTGTTGAGGATGTCGAAAAACGGAGAGTTCGGCATCCCCAGAAAGTGCCTTCTTCTTTGCAAGCTTTTTCCGGGGGGAAAGTAGCGAGGTTCGAGGGAGGGCTCTGCCCCGCCGGCCAAAGTATCCAAGGCGGGCGTTTGAGAGGGCTGAGAAATGGGAGTCTCGGTGAAAACCTGGGGAGGTAAAAATTCATGAGAAATGGAAGGGCCAGCCTCGTCCTGCGGTCTTGACAGGGGCTCGAGCGTGAGCCATGGTCCTGTGTTAAGGTTCCAAGTGGGACCTTTGTACGAAGTGTACGTTCGTTCGTGAAGTCAAGAACTGGACTTGCAAGACGTGCAAGTCAAGATCAAAGGTTCGATAAAGACGAGACTTAGTAAACGACTAAGTCAAGAGCGTTTCAGAGGTCAAGGGCTTTGGGCTTAGGGATAAGACCAAAGTGTCAAGAAGTCGAAGAGTGTGATGTCAAGAGGGTTCTCTCAGGTCTGATGCTTCTAGGCAAGCAAGGTTCTAATAGATAGAAGACTTGGATTGCGAAACAAAACTGAGACTTAAGGTCTCTAGGGCAGAAAGTACAGGGTTTATATACAGAAGAACGAGGCTATATACACAGCCGTAGGGGCTGTGACCTTCGTACAGCTTTCAGTGTTTGAAACATGTTTCAGGAATCAGCGAGTCATCCTGTGCATGTGGCTGTTGCTTGAGGCTGTACGGTGCTGTGTAAGGCTGTGTCGTGAGAGAAATAAGTAGGCGATCTGAAACAAAGTGATCGGCAGTCCATTCACATAAGCAAGGGAGTCAGCAGAAGTGAGTCATCAGTCCGAAAAATGTATAGTATGAGTCAGCAGGCACGTGTCAGTCCATAACACCATCCCCCGTCTAAGGCGCAGTCCACCTGCGTTTATTCACGGTCAGCAGCATAGTCCAGTCACTCATCTCCGCGTTGATCCAGCCAGACGTGGAGCGATCGACACCGTGGCCATACCAAAGGTAAGCCTTCTTGTCGTCAGTGTAGGGGCACGACCAGTGCCAATGAGGGTGTTCTAAGGGGACTCTACAAGAGTCTCCGAACTTGCATTGCTGGTGGGGTTCATGACACGAAGGGCCTGGATGGCCGTAGTCAGTGCACCACTCACACCAGTCGTGGAGGGGGCACTCGACGTAGAGGTGCCCGGGTTTCGTCGCTTGCATCGACCACAATAGGGTGTGTGCGTGACCCTGGCTGCGGCGCTATCAGCGGCGGTTCCACTGCTACTATTGACGACCGTTCCATGCAAGTCTTGCAGTGAAGGGAATGCGTGCTGTCATGAATTGAACTCCTTGGCCACTCGTCGTCGTCAATGTTGCCGTCATTATTAAATGCCCATCCGAGTTCGTCGTCCTGGATAGGGGAGACAGATGAGGCGGGCGAGTCGCGGACGTTAGAGGCCGGTGAGCTTGGTAAGGAGGGTAGTTGGTTGTTTGGCGGGGAGGGGGCGGCGTCGCTCCGCGGGAGTCCACCAAAATCGGGGAGGTCCTCGTGCCACGTTGGTGATGCGAGGACGGGGAGTGGGGTCCGCGGGTGGTCGGAGGTAGGTGTGAGGTAGTCCCAAAGCGAACTCGTCGGTTTGGGTTGCTGTATGGCCCATGCTGCGAATTCACAGGCCTGGAAGAGCGATTCTCTAAGGGCGTCGTCGAGCGGCGTGATTCGCGGGTATAAGGTGGGAGAACGGGGGTCGGGGATCGGTTTCTCTGACGCCGTGTATAGTTCACTGGGATAAACGGTGGAGAGGCCGAACGATGATTGGTAGATAAGGGACGACGGGTGGACTGGGCGGATGGGACGTGGTGCGGGTAGGTCATATTGGGCTGGGACATGTTGCATATAGCGAATTGTGAGGGAGTTTGGTAAAGGTGGTGTGGTGGTGGTAGCTGTAGTGGTGGGGATAAAAGTTGGTGATGTCGTTTCTTGCTGAAGCAAGAGGGTTCTTATAGCTTTTGGTTGGGCTTTGTAAAAGGCTGTGAGTAGTTCTGGAGCGTCAACATTCTCAGCTGGTTCCCATGTGTTGTGTGCGGCGGAATAGCCTTTCCACTTTAGGAGATATTGGAGTTTGGTCTTGTTCTTTGGTCCGATACGTCTGGACCCTAGAACAGCTTCCACTTCGTACTCCTCTTCTCCGTCTACAAGTTCCGGTGGAGGCTGTTCGTGTTACGGTTATGCGGGCCGTCCGGCCCATTTCTTACTATTTTCCGTCTATTTTTCGACTTGTGTTGTGACCTAGGATCCCTTTCCTTGGCCAGCCCCTTCTGTTCGCTTCTAGGGGCTGTGCATCACCATTTTGGACGTGTATTTGACTCAGGAATGACTCAAATCTTGAGTCAGCGTTTCTTGACTCAGATCTTGAGTCAGACGCACTGAGTCAGTTCTTGAGTCATCAGAACTGACTCAGGTCCTTAGTCAATGTCTTGACTTCGCTACTGTACTGTGACCTTTGTAGGATAGTTGGCTGGCCCTTGTACGCATAAATAGGGCCCTATGGACGAGCTAAAGCCCCAGCTTCAGCTTCGTCGAGAATCACAGTTGTTGCTTGACACTCAATCTCCCTCTCTTCTTGTGCATCCCCTCTTCGTACCTTGATCTAGGTACTTCGCGCCACGATCAGACATCTGTGAACTTGTTCCATTTCCGTGAAACAAGTCCCAGACGCCTGAACCCTAATACGAACGCGTTGTGAGAAGTAGTCCCCACTTCTCACCCCGCGTCCGCCGAACCTTAGTTCAACCTCCACGAGTGTCCTTGGAAGGCGAGCATTGCATTCCAATTACACTCGCGCCCGCATTGCGGTTGAACTACAGATCGTCTTTCATCCATCTGCCACCGTCTATCCTCTTTGGGAACGGTAACTCCGACCATCGCGTGCGCCGGCCCGTACTACCCGTCCCACGCGATACAGAACCGAGAGTTCGCACAGTCAAGTCTATCCTTCACAGGAACTTGCCTGCGCGTTCTTTAATCACTACTGAAGCTCACTTCGAGCCACGGTCCCTGTGAACCGTGACATAAGCTGAAGCTCCCTTCCCCACTCCTCCTAAGAGTCTAGGAAGGAGTGTGTGCCAGAAACAGACAGAACGGCGTCGATAACAGTTGGTTGGACCGAACAGCCAGGGTATTGGACCCTCGTCACCACTCGCACCGCCCCAGACCTCGCCCCGCATATAGTTGGAAGTGCATATTGGCACAACGACCCTGAGAACCCCAAGAAGAACTCTTATCGAATCAACGCTCCTGACGGAGCGTCACAGACTATTGAATTTTCAACAACCAGTGGTATTCTATTGCGTGGG
>WTXI01000625.1:0-10454 GCA_022376515.1 Lactifluus volemus | reverse complement strand
CCCTAAACCCTAAACCTAAACCCTAAACCCTAAACTAAACCCTAAACTAACCCTAAACCCTAAACCCTATAACCCTACAACCTAACTCCCCCTACATCGGCTCCTCGGGTTTTACACCTTATCTATCCTTTACTCTCTTTTTCTTAACTTTTTAATTATTATCTTCTCATTATCTTTTATATTACTCTCTTTCTTTTTTTCTTTTATTTACTCTCTTACTACTTCTTCTTTTTCTTTATCTTCACTATATTCTCTTTTTTTTACCTATTTTCATTTAAACCCTTTAAACCTTTTTCATATTTCTTCTTTAATACCTTATATACTTTTCTCTTTTAACCTTAACCCTTTTTTATTCTTTTTTTTCACTAATCCATTTTTTTCTATTTATTTCTTTCTCTATTCCCACTTTCTGCCTTATCACTTCTTTTCTTTTTTTTTATCTAATTTTATCTTCTTTTCTATTTTCACCTTTTCATACTTTTTTCATCTTTTATAACTTTCATACTTTCTTTTATCTTTCTTATCTCTCTTTTACACATTTATATTCTTTGCTTTTTTTTTCTTCTTCTTTATACTTTTTATATCCCATCCTTTCTCTTCTATCTTTTGTTTTTTTAAATATCTCACACTCTGGCCTTTGTCTACATTATCTTTTTTTTTACTTATACTTTTTCCTTTTATACTTTTATACTTCTACCATCTCTTCTTTTTCCATCTTCTGTCTTATGCCTTCTGTGCCCTCTTATACTTTATACTTTAGTATTTTTTTGGTTTTTTATGTTTTTTATCTCTTTCTGTACTTCAAACATCTTTATTATTATCATCACTTTCCTATATCTCTGTAGTCTCATTTCTGCCAGAGCTATTGTATCAACCTTATTACTTTTTTCACACTTTCTTATTTACATCATTTTACTAAATTGCATCAAATTTAACTTATTTTAACTTATTTTACTTTATTTCATCACATTTTACTTTCTTTTACCTATTTTACTCCATTTCACTCATTTCACACAAGTTTTTCATTCATTTATTTTATTATCTTTACGCTATTTTCTCTATTTCACCTCATTTACTCTATTTCACCTCATTTCACTCTATTTTCCTCATTTCACCCCATTTCACACTTATTTCATGCTATTTCACCTCATTTCGCTCCATTTCATCTCATTTCGCACTATTTCACTTTATTTCATCTTATTTCACATTATTTCACATTATTTCATCTTATTTCATGCTATTTCACCTATATTTTGCTCCATTTCACCTCATTTCACCCATTTCATTTATTTCACTCTATTTCACCTCATTTCACCTCATTTCACTTTATTTCACCTTATTCACACCCCCATTTCCTCTTTTTACCTCATATTCATCCCATTTCACCTTATTTCAACTCCATTTCACCCCATTTCACCTTATTTTATCTCATTTTACCTTATTTCACTCCATTTTACCGCCATTTCATCCCATTTCACCCACATTTTGCCTGATTTCACACTATTTCACCTCATTTCATGCTATTCCACCTTATTTCATCTCATTTCATGTTTATTTCACACTATTTCACCTCATTTTCCTCATTTCACTCCATTTTACTCATTTCACACTAGTTTTGCCCCATTTCACCTTATTTCGCTCTATTTCACTTATTTCACTTTATTTTCACCTCATTTCATGCTATTTCATTGCTATTATCATCTTATTTCACACTATTTCATCTTATTTCACTCTATTTCACCTTTCATTGTCATCCATTTCATCTTATTTCACACCATTTCACCTCATTTCATGACCCATTTCATACCCGCCCGGGGGTAGGCGGATCATTAGTTAAACCCTAAACCCTAACCCTATTTCACTCTATTTCATCTCATTTCATGCTTATTTCATGCTATTTCACCTCATTTCACCTTATTTCACTTCTATTCACCTTATTTCATCTCATTTCACTCTATTTCAGCTCATTTCACACTATTTTACCTTATTTCATCTCCTTTTATCTCATTTCACACTTATTTCACTCCATTTCACCTTATTTCGTCTTATTTCACCATATTTACTCTATTTTACTTATTTTACCTTATTTCATCTTATTTCATCCCATTTCATCACATTTCACCTTATTTCACACTATTTCAACCTTATTTCATGCTATTTCACCTTATTTCATCCCATTTCACTTCATTTCATCCAATTTTACCTTATTTTGCTCCATTTCACCTTATTTCACTTTATTTCCCCTCATTTCACTTCATTTCACTTCATTTCACTTCATTTCATCTCATTTCACCTTATTTCACCCATTTTACCTCATTTCACACTATTTCGCCCCATTTCACCTCATTTCATGCTATTTCATCTCATTTCATCCCATTTCATCCCATTTCACTTCATTTCGCTCTATTTCACCCCATTTCACCTTATTTCGCTCTATTTCACCTTATTTCACTTTATTTCATCTCATTTCACTCCATTTCACACTATTTCACCTCATTTCACCTCATTTCACCCCATTTCACTCTATTTCATCTTATTTCACACTATTTCATCTTATTTCACACTATTTCACCTCATTTCACTTTATTTCATCCCATTTCATCTTATTTCGCACCATTTCACCTTATTTCATGCTATTTCACCTTATTTCATCTCATTTCATCTCATTTCACTCTTATTTCACCCTATTTTACTCCATTTCATCCCATTTCACCTTATTTCACTTCATTTCACACTATTTCATCTTATTTCATCTTATTTCATCCCATTTCACCTCATTTCATGACCCATTTCATACCCCCCCGGGGGGTGGGCGGATCATATAGTTAAGGATGTTCCATGTGCCCTTGTGACATGGTTCATTCACCCTGATAAGAACCCTAGACATGATAAAGATACTGGTATGTGGAGAGTGTGCCCTGAATATGATGAATAAAGGTCAGTGGCCAATCCAGATTATCCATCTTAACACCATACTTTGTGGTGTACATCTTCTACCATGCTATAGAAAAGGGTTGCTTCCAGTGAACTTGACTTATACCCATGCTCTTGATGCTTGTGATGCATATTTTATAAACCAATTTATTGACTACCATGTCTTTGAGCTTCTTTCACAACTAGAGTAGTTCACATTTAGATGATGTCTTTTGGACTTGTTTTAGCTTTTCAACATGTTTTCAGCTTTTCATCACTTTTCAGCTTTCTTACTTAAAGTTGTTTAATTTGCATCCCATCCATACCAGTCAATGCCAGTTTTTTTACTTGTGTACTTTTTTCACTTTCCGAAGTGAAAAAGTAAAAAAGTTTTTGTACCATTTACTGATGTATATGTAAACACATCAGGGATATTACACTGCAATGTGGAACAAGTGCCACAGACACTTTGATATTAGATGGATTCCACCCCTCTAAAATCATGGGGGGGGGCTTTGGGGGCTTTGCATCAAGAATTTCGTGAACTTGAACTTCTTGATAATATTACAATGCTACATTTGAAAACAAATTACCATTAAAAGTTGCAATAGCAGACTGTAGAAAGACACTCATTGCCCTCTTTGGGGGAGGAAAGGGGTTCACATTATATGCCATGTAAATTACATAAGGCTTTGAGGTGGAATAAACATGATTGGTTTTTTTGAATGTGATGAGTTACATAATGGAGAAATTAAATGGAAGATTATAAGATCTCTGTCAGTGAAAAATAAATCAGAATCATTAGAAGGCGTTGTACATGAAGGGAGAATAGTTATGTCTGCATCGGTGACAGTGGAAAATGTCAAACAACCTTCAATATACGATTTGAGTGCCAATGGACAAAAGAACATTAAAAGGCAACAGTCTATTAATTCTGATGCATCACAAATATGTATGAAAAGGCTCAAAGAAACTGTATCCAATACAGAAAACTATATGTCTTTAGAATTATTTGTTCCTGTTGGTTCACAATGGCAGAATAATAGCTGTGTGTATGATGCAATACTTACAATACTCTTTAATGTTTGGTGTGAAACCCAGAAACAATATCACATGCGTGAAATGAACTGGGCAATGAACATCTTGATTTTTTGATCACTGCATTTGAATCACATATTCATTATCATATGGGAATGAACTTTTATAATTCAGAGAAGATACAGGATTTCATGAGGTATCAGTTTGCACAATTAGATAGTGAATTTGCGTTTAGATGTTATACAAGTATGCATACTATCATGAATCATTTGTTAATTTCTCTGTTTCCTGTTATGAAGTCACTCATTATGTGTCTTAATAACCATGAAGTGGACAGGGATGAACACTCGTCTAATTCATGTGAGATTATGACACATGCTGCACCCACACATTATTCTGTACAACAATATATGGATAACTTTATTATCCTGTCATCTTCTGTATGTCATGGATATGACAAAACTTTAATCCATTCATTTTCATTTATATTTCACCCACCTATACTAGCAATTGAATTATGGAGAGGACTATGTGCATTAGACATCATTTTGAATATCAAAGTGAGTGGTTCATTCTGCCAGTACAATTTGCATGGTGTAATCTACTTTTCGTGTGAACACTTTACATCAAGAATTATAACTAATAATGGAATGATATGTTTTCACAACAGAATATTCACAGGAAGTCGATTGATTCATGAGCTAACGAATATATCCTCAATTCCTGTAACCAATTCTATTTTGGCAATATATGTTTATGATATGTATATTGTCTAAAATAAAGTGTTGAAAACCATTAATGGATAATCTGTATGTCAAAGAAAGGAGGGGTTAACAAATTTTGAAGCCCAAATCATCCTTGATACTGTCAACCCACCATTGCAGGATTGAAATTATAGATTCTAAAGAAAAATTTTGATTTGAACCATTGGTTCATGTTTTACTCTTTCATTAGCATAGTATAAAAGGTAGTGCATGTCATGGGACAGTTCTGCAATGTCAAATAATAGGATGATCTGTCTGGCCTGTTATTGCAACATAAATGATCCAGTAATGAAGCTTGATAAAGTTAGAGAATCTACTAAAGGATCCACTTGTCGTATGATAAAACATATTATTCATGTTGAGTAATTGAAATTGGAGGTTTATTTAATTCTGAACACATTCTCATTTAAATATGACACAGTGTAGAAATAACATAGTATATTTTTAATGTTGCTTGTATACACAGAATACCCTACAACCAAAGCTAACTATTATTTTGGCAGTTGTACATATGATAGTTTCAATATATATATGAGAGAACTTGGAAATGCCATACAAAGTAATGGCTCACTAGCTCAAGTTTGTTGTCTTCACTTCTCTTCCCCCCTTACTTGATTGATTTCTTCTCAGCTTAACACCATGCTCTCATTATTAGCAATCAACTAGTCTTTGGCTCTTGCTTAAGCTTACTGCCTAGATTCCACTGACCTCTCACCTGCCAGTGGTCAATCAACCATAGTTGACATTCAGAATGGTAGGTTTAACTTTTTTTGCACTCATTATTCCCTTCAAACATGTTGTAGATCCTTGTCACATGGGACTCTGAGCATGTCTGGTAAGAAAAATGTGTGACAATTGAGCTTTTCTTGTCCTTTATTTCTTCCTCTAATGCATTGTGGATTCTTGTTGCACAGAACTCTGAGTGCATTAGTTGGGAATATGTGTGGCAGGTTTAGCTTTTCTTGTTCTCTTGTCACTCCCTTCAATTCATTGTGGATCCTCATCGCATGGGACTCCAAGCACATTAGTTAGGAAATGTGTAGCAACAAAAACTGCAACCCACACTGATGGCTTTGTTTACAGAGGTTACAAATACTATGACCTATAGAGTGAGTCTCTTCACCACTCTCTCTATTATTTAAAGCTAATATCTGCTTCAAGACATGCTCTGGAGCTGTGATCTCTTTCTGGATGACCTCTACCAACCTGAGCTTTAACTTCAAAACCCTTATAGGCATTGCTATAGCTAAAGAAGCTGATGAACCACCTGACATGGACTCCTCTCTGCCCTTTCCTTGTCATCTCTACCCTCATCTTCACCTTTGTGACTAACGTTGCCTCTACCATATACCCTCTCACCATATCATCTGCCAGCCAACCAATGCCAATCTATGTGCTAGCTGGTGAGGTTACTAAGGCATCATTCTAAAACAAGAACAAGTCACAAAAGAAACAGGCCAACATCAAAAGGCAGATGTACACAAAGTAAAGTATGCACAGCATAGGGTAAAGAGGGCCCTTCAGAAACATGTTACACCCTTCAACCCCATGAAAACTAACCTTTCCATTAATGCAACAAACATGTCATCTACTGGGTACATTAGCCTTAGGAAGCCATATTTAAAGAAGCTATGGCCCTTAAATGAGCTAGTGAGAGAAACATCAAGGTTCCACTTCTGGCTGATCCCATGGGATGGAATGTATGTTAATTTTATGCACTGTATTTACTGTTCAATGCTGACTTCTGAGACAGAATAGTCACTCCAATCGTAGACAAACTAGAATGTGTCATTGCTGTTTTGACAGGGTGCCCATCTGACAAGTCTTGGGATGGTATCAATAGGGACATTTTATAGAACATTGAGACTGCTCAATCAAAGTGCAAGTTTCCAAAGGTCTTGAAGAATTAACAAGGGAACTTTCAGGCATTGTTGATAGGAATATCTCATGATAGTGGCCAAGTTGTAGGCCTTAATATTCATTGACACCTAGCCTTTTAACATAGTGACACCCACTAGAAATCTGAGAACCTCTTCCATAATATAACTAATGCCACTGAGTTATTGAACCTCATTTCTGTCAATAACATGAAAAAGGTGGCAGGTTTTGCTTCAGATAAGTGCATATTAAATTACCTCCATTGTCATATCACTAAATATACCATAGGAGCATTTATCACATGGATATCAAGGCTGCATCAGTACTATGTTAACCATCTTGATCATCTTCTACACTACAATCATCAACTCAACCAAAACTTTCACAACAGTGTCTGGGCATCAATGACAATCAATTTTGGCTCTCAGACTTGCAGTGTTCAACATGCTGACTTTGCCAACCTTCCATTTGGTATCTGTTCTATCTTTTCTGCAGGTAGCTATGACCCAAAGAAAGGTGACCACCTTGTTCTCTGGGAATGTAATCTGGTCATTGAGTTCTCCCTGGCTTGATAATCTTCATTCCCTTAGCAGTAATTAGCTATTCAAACATTCTTATTCCTGAAAACTCTACACAATACTCTGTCACTCAGTACACAGCAGGTAGTATCTTTAGATAGGTAGATCATGGCTTTTAGACTAAAGAGTCTTATCAGGCTACACTGTCAGATAAGAATTATGACAAGGAAGTCCAACAGATGAAAGAACATGTGAATATGGGCATGGGGCTATTTTCAACTAAGGATGAACTACTTATATCATATACTCCAGACAAAGCCACCCTCTCCTTGTTTCCTTAAACAATTAGCTACAGTTAATTATCTCATAATATATAGTGGCAGTCCCCCTACCAACTACTATTCATTATGAGAGAATCAACTGTACATGTATTAGATATGAGACAAAGTACTCTGATTCAATGTAATGAATTGACCTTAGTGTTACTATGAGCTAGCTTGGTAAGTCACAATGTTTTCTAGAATGGCTCAACTTAGCTGAGTCTTCTGCTCAGGAGCCACAACTTCAACTTAGCTATAGCTCTTAGTTAACTTGGGTCACACAAATAAAAAAATTCCCTTTTCTTTTCTTTTCACACCCCCTAAGTTGTACCAGCAATGCAATCTATTGCAAGTGGAAGGTATGTATGTAAGTTATACTATTAGGAACGAGCAGTTCCTATGCTCTTGGTAGAGTCAGGTGGTTCAGGTAAACCTTAGCAATGTCAGTTGATAAGGGTCAGGTCCAGAAAGTACTAAGTCAACGGTCATGTGACAAAGTATTAGCAGTAAGTTGCAGTGTTACTGATGGCATGTAAGACAAGGATCAGATGTCTGAGAGGTTTAGGAATGAAGCATGAAGGTTCTTAGAACAGTAAGCTCATATTGTAGGCTTAAGTCCAAGCTATTTAGCTAGGGCTTAAGTGAGGGTCCTTATATACATGAGCTACCCTAGTCAGAAGGAGTCGGCATGAGTCGTAGGTAAGGAGTCATCGTGACTCATGGTGATGAGTCATAATGAGTCACCATGAGTTGGGTCCATGCATGAGTCAGTCTGAGTCATGCACGTGAGTCAGTCCGAGTTACGTGGCTTATGTAATTGTACAATACTCAGTCCGGATGCGAGAATTGTAGGTAGTCAGTCATGTGAGAAATTTTATGTAAGGGAGGCAGTGACCATGTGACCATGACATATACTACAACACATTATAGAAGTTCTTAAATTCCTCTGCATGCTGATTGATCTTTGTCACATCCACATACCTCAAATGCTTGATCAAGCCTCTTCTCAGCCTTAGCATCAAGTGTCTCCCTCATATGCAACAGCCTTATAACAGCATCTCTGGCACATCCTGGAGCGCAACCCATTTACTTATAGTGTCAGATTATGTCACTGGCAGCTATTTTAAGTGAACATGCACACTCTCCACCCATTACCAGGTGTGGTGCATTCTATCTGCATGAAAACTGCTAACAAGTTTATCCCACACAGGACCAGCATTAGCAAGTAATAACACACAAGCTGTGGCAAGGGTAGGGCCATGGGGAGGTAGCAGTGGTGATATGGGAGGTAGAAAAAGTGTGGGAGGTGTAAGATAGGAGGCATAGCAAGTGTGAGAGGTACAGGATGTGTGGGAGATACAGGAGGAAGTTGTGTAGGCAGGGAAAGTGGTGGTGCAGGAAGAGGCAATGCAGGTAGAGGCAAAAAAAAATAGGATAGTAGTCAGGATGCATTGGGGTGGGACAAGCAAGCAGTGTGACAACATACTGGGGAGGGGGTGCAGAAGGCATTAGTATAGGCAGCATGACACTATAGACTGCCCTGTCCAGGAGGTGTATCAGCAAAACCTAGTTGGCCTTAGACAGGCTTAGCCACTGCTTAGTGTTATTAAGGCAGGCTTAGGCAGCTTAGCACCATTAGACTAAGCAAATTGAAATAATTTAAGCTAATTAAGCATCACTAAGCCAATCTAATAAAATTAAGGACATAAATCACCAGTCAAAGATGCTAAGTACACAAAAATTGTCTAAGTAAATTAAGTAAATTAAGCAAGGTGTCTGAAATTTTTGTTAAATCATGAAAATTTTGCTAAGTCATTACAGATCACATGATTATTGTTTATTCTTGTTTGCATGATGCTGATTTTTGTTGTCCCCCACTCCGACATTTCCTTAAAAGGAATCATTATGCTCTGTTGTTTATTCTTGTTGGCACCATGTTGATTTTCATGCCTTATCTTTCTTTGCCGTGTCCTCTCTCTGTCTGTCTGTACATCTCTATCCTCTGCTGTCGCCACCACCACCACTCTCTATCTGGTGCTGCCACATGCTTCCCTGCCACCTTCTTGCCATCACGACTGCATCCCCTTCTGGTTCGTTACCATGCAACACGTCCCCCTGGTTCGTTGTCGTGCAATGCGTCCCACTGCTGCTGCCTCCACCTCTACCTCCTCTCCTTCTCTACCTCTGCCTCTGCCTCTGTCGTGTTGTCATATGTCTCCTGTTCCTGTGTCACGGTTCACAGGGACCGTGGCTCAGAGTGAGCTTCAATTAATCAGTGGAGGACGTGCAGGCGAGTTCCTGTGAAGGATAGACTTGACTGTGCGAACTCTCAGTTCTGTATCGCGTGAGGCGGGTAGTACGGGCCGGCGCACGCGATGGTCGGAGTTACCGTTCCCAAAGAGGATAGATGGTGGCAGATGGACGAAGGACGATCTGTAAGTTCAACCGCAATGCGGGTGCGAGTGTATTTGGAATGCAAGGGATGCTCGCCTTCCAAGGACACTCGTGGGAGGTTGAACTAAGGTTTGTGCGAAATGGAAGGGAAGGAATTAGACAATTCTTCACCCTCAATTTCGTACAAGGTTCAGAGCGTCTGTGAGCTTATTTACAAGGCGTAAACAAGCAAACAGATGTTCTGATTGTGGCGCGAAGGTACCTTAACCAAAGGTACGAAGAGGGGATGCACAAGAAAAAGAGAGGGAGTTTGAGTGTCAAGCAACAACTGTGATTCTCGACGAAGCTGAAGCTGGGGCTTTAGCTCGTCCATAGGGCCCTATTTATGCGTACAGAGGGCCAGCTAACTATCCTACAAAGGTCACAGTAAAGTAGCGAAGTCAAGACCATTGACTAAGGACCTGAGTCAGTTCTGATGACTCAAGAACTGACTCAGTGCGTCTGACTCAAGATCTGAGTCAAGAACGCTGACTGTTAGGGAACTAGCTGTTCCTAGTTCCTAAGATAGGATCAAGTTGTTCAGGAGGGACCAACAGAGACGCGAGTCTAAGTTGGGTCTAGCTAAGTTA
>WTXI01000624.1:0-10579 GCA_022376515.1 Lactifluus volemus | reverse complement strand
TGCGATAAATGACGCCTTCATATTTCTTGACGAGCCATTCTTCGACGATCGTTTCCATTCCAACCTGTGAGATGTGAGAGTAGCTCAACAGCGTGGCGAGATGTCTCTCTGGGAAGGACGTACCACGCATGAGATATAAAAATACGGCTCATAGTTCATCGTACATTTGAACATCCCACCGTCCTCCTGGATGAAGTAATAATCGACTGCGGCTCTGCCACCAGGCCAGTCGGGGTCCTTCACGATTGTCTATCATGCAGGGTCAGCCAGTGGGTGACGTGAGAAGAGTTGGGTGGATGGTGTGCATTTATATCAGCAGAATGACGCGTTATGCGCACAGAATTGAAAAGCTACACTCAACTGGATGCATATTCACTAGCCAACCTTCCTTCTTCGGGCCTTCTTGAATCCGAGTGAACCCAAGCTTATCGTCGATATCATCACATAGCTGGACTTGCTCGAACCTTTCCGCGAGCCGCGTGCCTTCGTCAACCTGTTTTGGTGTCGCGTCTGTCCTTGCAGTGCTTGAACCACCTCGACCGCGGCTACGAAGTCCTCTAAATGAGCCATTACCCCTAGAGCCACGGAAATATCCACGGCCTCTAAAATTCGAACCGCGTACCATCTCCAGACAAGATACTGGAGGAGCAAGGAGATGAGCGGCGCGTTTCTAACTTACAGGCGAAGACGTTACGTGACAAGCGCGTCAGTCACGCGTCTCCAAATTACTGTAGAAGACAATCCATGTCCAATTGTACAAGTTCACATAAATAAATAATACATGGCTATCGCGTTAGTACCCTATACAGGGACACGTGGATAAGCTAGAACAGAGTGGAGAGCATGCCAATCAATAAAGCAATGGAAGGAAGAGAATGAGGTACGGTAGACGTAAAGAGGTTTCCGGCTGACTAGTATGCAGACATGAGACAAATCAAATCAAGTAAAACCATGCTAGGGACGTGGGTCATCTAGAACTGGAGCATAGAGTCATTTATGCACGTGCGCAGAACACAAAAAATCCAATGCAAATCATTCTTCTCCTTCGTCCTCGTCCTCCTCTTGGATTGCTTGCTTGAAAGCGGGTCCTGGTCGGGCATTCGGAAGCTGTCTACGTCCACCACGCGCATCGGGTACACCTTCCAGGGTAATTTCGCTGGGAAGTGGAGATAGTCGCCCAATCGGCGGTGTACCTGGCTTGGTACGGTTGGACGAGACTTTGCTGACGCGTTTGCCCTTTTGGACGCGCACGGCGCTGGGTACACGCGGTGCATTAAGCACCAAAGACGTCTCCACAAAAGGATAGCCGGCGAACGGTGGGTCGATGGGCGACACACCACCGCTATTGCTAAAAGGCGGAGCCGCAGTTGCGGGCGTCTGGCCTACCCCACCCATGTAGCTAGGTTCGTCATCTACATCCACCCATTCGTCGTCATCATCAGGGCTTAGCGACGGTCGCCCAGTAAACACGTCACGTATCGTAGCAGCATCTCCTGTAGGAGAAATCGATAATACCTCGATGGGAAGGCGGGCCGTCCGTGACTGCCAACCTGGAGGCTCTAACCCCCATGACTTCTTCCAGCTAGAGCGGCTCGATGTGCTAGTGGAACCTGTTAATAGGGGGGTTGGAAGGGCGTCTGACGCTTCTGAGCAACGAAAGTGGTGTTTCCGTGGGGTTGGCCGCGCCGTGGCGTCTCGTCTAGAGTGCAACGCGAGTTGGGACGAAGCGGCGAACCATTACGCTGTGCGTCGCTTTCCGACTGCTCATAGAATGAGCCACGCCTCGAAGAGGGCAGAGAATGAATGGAAGACGCGGTAGAGTTCGAGCGTAGGTGTGGCGTCCGCGGCGCTCCCTGAACAGGCGAGCGCACTACCCTCGTGGACGAACCAGAGCCCGCCCTTCGGTGATAGGGAGAGGTGGTGCGTGCGAGCTGCAGAGAACCCGTTGAGCTCGCAGAAGGCGATTTACGATGTCTATGCTTTCCAACGGTAAAACTATGCACGGAAGACGGGCGGGACGAATTGTAGTCCCCACGCTCCGAGTTTGGTGTCCTGCTGCCAAAGGAACGACGAGAAGGATCGCTTCGTTGTCTTGACATAGTGATCATATGATCAAAAGCGAACTGCGGTGATTCCATGGCGACTTGCGCCATAGATGCGGTAGACGATCGCCGGGAGTTGACACTGCTAGAACGGCGAGAGGATATGGAAGGACCCTTTGCACGATGTCCTTTACGTAACGTCCCCCCGCTGCCGCTGGTCCTTCGCTTCGCTTTAACCGAATTGCGTCCTGGGCCAGCGACAGAAGACGACGGTGTGCGCGGGTCTACCCCGTGGCTGTAAGGTACATTTGCTGCTCCCTTGGCAGCGGACTTGCGTTTGTTCCTTCGATCTTCATTAAACCACGTCCGGAATGCGGAGAGCAAACTGGCACGGTTCCGATGCTGGCCACCTTCTCTAGGAGAAATCTGAGGCAAGGACGTAAGCGTATCTCCAGGCGACGGCGTTGGTGAGATTTCCGGAGGAGAAGAATTGCTAAATCTCGCCAGAACCCAAGGAGAACCTGGGCCTGCGGGGTTCGCAAAGACTTCCTGATCAGGGGTGGATGTTCCAGGGACATGTGTTTCCCGTGATGGAGGCGATCTTAGAAGCTTCCCCGAGCCATGCGAGTGCCGAGGTTCGTCGCTCACCCCACCACGTTTCTCGCCCTCTCTCTCCTTTGACTTATCATCCTTCACGACCTCCGCAGATTTTTTCCGGACCAACCCGGCAGCCTCAAGAGCTGTAGTGGCTCTTTGCATAATACTGACGCTACCAGACCGCATCTTACCCTCTCGTCTCCCCTTCGAGCCCTCCTTGTCTTTGTCTTTCTCCTTAGCCGTTCCACTTGGAGATGATGAGTGAGACTTGGTTTGTGAATCCGTAGTGGAAGAGGTGGGCGATAAGAGAGGATGGACAGGGGAAGATACACGAGGCGGTGTCTTCGCAGAGGCACGCGAGCGAGTCACAGACGTGGGCGTAGGGGGATGAAAGCAAGCTCTGGGGCTGAATGAGCGGAAACCAAAGGTGGTGTGTCGGCGCAGACTGTTGAGGTCGTTTCAGGGTCGGTTGTCCTGCTGTCTGATGGGGCCATTCGCTCTACACTCTCTGGCGCTTCTGAACCGACCCCCCGAGCCTGAGGCCCTTGAATAGAGCGAGAGCTTCCCTCTTCCACGGCTTTGCGTTCGACTCGCCGCATGAGCATCCACCATATGGCGCTAGCTGCATCGCAAGCATCACTTAATACAGAATGCACGATCTGGCCAGTGTCAAAGCCGAGGGAACTTAGACTATTAAGCAGTTCACGCTCGGATTTTGTCCCAAAAATGATGGGTGCCGGGGCGCTCAAAAGGGATGCAAAGTCTTGGGGCGGAAAAGACGTCAGAGGGGGTTCGACCGCAGGGGATGATGGATCTGAGAGGTTTGAAGACACAGAGCGTCTCTTGGTTCGCACAGGAGTGCGCGCAGGGAGTGCGGGGGGCTCTCTGGACCTGGGAGACCGAGGCGTAGAGGATTCTGGATAGGTTGAATGTGGGACGTCCTCTTCCATTACCGTCTCCGGATGTGAATGTTTCTTCCCTTCATTCTTGACGGCCTTACGTATAGTAGCCTGACTTGGGTGGCGATGGATTTGAGGATTCTCATCAGAGACAGATTCATGAGAAATATCATCCGGCGTTGTCGCAGAAGAAGCGTCAAGCTCTGATGATGCCGAGCGGAATGAAGACTCGGAAGTCGCGGAAGATTCCGAGGTTGTAGCAGAGGGTTGCGCTTGGATGGGTTGCGGGACGACGGTTGCATAGCTTGCGGGGTAGCCCTGCCAATTGCGGACGAGGACGGAGATGTAAACCAAGAATGGGCAAGGATTTGGGGGATTGTAATTCGCTTGATGGGGTCCTTCTGCAGTATTTTGTGAATCAAATCGCGTATGTCTGAGAGAAGTTTAGAGAATGGGTGCGGAAGAATGACAAGTAAACAGACCATCAGAGAGCCACTCAGGATCCTCAAAATTTCCTTTGATAACCATCGCCCTCATAACCGATTCATCGTCATGATCGAAGGGGAGTCCCCCCGTCAAAAGGCAGTAGAGTATGACACCGAGGGACCAGACATCGACCTCTGATGAAGCGTCAGTGTTGTCAGACGGGGGATGTATGTATGGACTACCTGGTCCAAGGTACCTCCTCCCCTCCAACATTTCGGGGGCGGCATAGCCAGTCGTACCGCAAAATGTCTCCAGATACGTTCCTCGATCAAACTCGCGTGTGAAACCAAAGTCACCGAGCTTGATCCGACAGCGTTCGTCCAGCAAGACGTTCTCGAGCTTCAAGTCGCGGTGAACTATGCCTTTCTCGTGCAAATAGTTTACTGCCAAGCATATCTGGCCGAATATGCGGCGGGACTCCTCTTCTGATATCCTGCCTTTCTCTGTAAGGTAGTCGAAAAGTTCGCCTCCCGAACATAATTCTGTCACCAGCCATATTGAAGTTTCTGTAGCAATTACTTCATACAACTGCGTAATGTGCGGGTGATGAAGTTGGCGATGGTGGTGGATTTCTCGGGTAAGAGTAGCGGAGAGTGCTTTGGGAATTTGCTTGATAGCAACACGGGTGGAGGTGAGTCGATGTGTGCCCAATCGCACTTTTCCGTATGCCCCTAAGAAGTATGAGAAGATGTTCGGAAGAAAAGATAAGAGAGAAGAGTTACCTTCGCCTATAGCCTTACCGAGGGTGTAGTTTCCTACGACTTTAATCCTTGTGGAGGAGAGTTCCTTGCCGAGTTCATTGTAGGCGGTAGCAAGGTGAGCCTTTTGATTTTGGACAGTAGAAGCGGTGTGCTTGTGAGAAGGCTTGAACATGATGGCATAAGAAAAATGAGCGTGAAGTGTGTATAAGAGGAAACTTGAATTATAGGGATGTCAGATAACCCGTGAAGCGGGACAGGGATGTGAGTGTGTGCGTGGTAAGGGCGCTCATCGCGTGTTCCCAGCCGGGAACGCAATCATCGTGTACGTAGTCTTATGTTAAGGTAGTTCGTTCCCATCCTTTGAATGACATCATGACGATCAGCTCTGTTCATTCGATTCAACCGAATATCCTCTCATCTCAAGGTAGCATGACAGCGGATGTTTAACATTTGGCCTCTCACACGGCAACGTGGCATGCGTCAGCGTGCACCTGCACCAAATTCAAACTCACTTTCCACCAAAAAAAATAATAGTAAAAATGTTGCGTGAACGGTGGATATACAACGATATCTCTTTTATAGAGTAAAAGCTGTAAAAATTGGTGGAACCGAGTAAAAAAAAATTCACAACCTTTGACAGAAGAGCAAAGTGGATCGCGGCCATTTACACGCCGACCCGGAGATATCCGACCTCAAACCTCCATTGCCCACCACTCCAAAGTCAAGGCCGTCAACTGTACTCTAATTGCTCAAGGTGAGTCTTTATCTTGTTATCAGAAGGCAGAAAGGACGCCTTTTGTTTTCTTTTGGCTCTGGATACCTCGTTTTGTGGGTTCTGTGGGGATGGATGCTTGGCGGCACCCCTGGATGACTATCGCTTGCGAACTGATAACTGACGGAAACTTTCGAATTGGTTTCGCCCTTCAGATGGTACGTTACATATATCTGCCTGGAAATATCCTACTGACCATTCGTTTTGTGGGTGTAGAAAGTCGAGATTGACATCTTCACTGGCTACAAAATATATCCAAGCAAAGGCCGCTTGTTTGTCCGCGGTGACAGCAAGGTTTGTGCCCATATTTCTACCCCCATTGATAATATATGTAAATATTGGGAACTTATTTTATTTCAGATTTTTCGCTTCGGCGCATCGAAGAATGAATCATTATTTCTGCAGCGTAAAAACCCGCGAAAGATCGCATGGACACAACTTTACCGTCGCATGCACAAGAAGGGTATCACGGAGGAGGTGGCAAAGAAACGGTCACGTAGAACTGTAAAGCATCAGCGTGGCATTGTCGGCGCCGACCTTGAGGCGATCAAAGCCAAACGCACACAGAGCGTGCAGGACCGGACGCAACAACGGCTGGCTGCGATCTCGAAGGCGAAGGCCGAGAAGAAGGCGAAAGAGTCTAAAAAGCCCAAGGTTTGTATCCCCACCTGGTCAAGATATAATTCTCACATGGCGACAGACGCAACGCCCCACGGCTCCCCTAGCCAACCTGAAGAACATCTCCAAGCAGCAAGCAAAAGGTGGACGGGGAGGCCGTTAAACTCCGTTTATTACCTGGATTGTGTTGTATGGCACATGTATCATGATTACACTTGCGCTGTTTTCCTTTCCGGAGAGTGTTACTATGTCAGTTACAACGTATGCAATCAGAACAGTGTGTCAATTTGCCGCCGATGTAGCCGTGGGGCGTGGGAGGGCTACCGGGCTGTGCCGGTCGGGTTGCCGGCCGAAGCCCGGTTGTGTTCACACGGTTGTGCGGCAGTGCCTGCGCAACCCGACGGGCATCGTCAGCATCCCTTATTCCTCATCCTGTAAGCGAACCCCCCTCCAACACAAAACACGGTGAGCATAGCGTCACTCTTATTTTGATTTTCAACGTCACTTAACAAGCATACTCTCCTCTCAATCGATTTTTTTCACCCAGAACTGTACGACAACGCCATGTAAGCCTTTCGTCGTCTGCAGTCGTCTCGTTTCCTCATGTCATACATCACTATACCTTTTTACACCCTACCTACCCAGGTCCGAACCTTATGATCCATACCTTCCCCGTGGTGGCTCGTCAGCCAATCCCTCTGCCCCAGGCGGAAGCACTGGAGGGAACCCAAAGACCGCTGCCATTCAAGCTCAAATCGACGACACTGTTAACATTATGCGAGACAATATCACAAAGGTCGTAGAGCGCCAGGAGCGACTTGACTCTCTGCAAGACAAGACAGGTTCGTTTCACTGCAGTGTTTACCCATCTGAGCCCCACCCTACCCCTGTTTTCCTTTTTGCCGGGATGACGTACTAGATGCAGACACTCATTCACTACTCTCTTCATAGACAATCTTGCTGTGTCCGCTCAAGGCTTTCGCCGCAACGCGAATCGGGTCCGGAAGGTGCGTTTCAGCTTTTCTGTTTCGTAGTACGCAGGCTAACCGAAGTTTTCAGAACATGTGGTGCGTTGAATGTGAACTCCCTGTACTAAACACACTTTTCTAACCATGGAATACTTCGAAAGGTGGAAAGATATGAAGGTAAGGTATCAAGCCTGATTCGCAGCACGATTTACTCAAATTGATTCCATTACAGATGCGTATTATCATTGGAATTTCCATCCTCGTCATCCTCGCCATTATCATATTTGCCATCGTGAGGGCATCCCATCATAGCTAGATATCAGCCTCGGTTTGCTTAAACTTGTCCCCCTTCTAATGCGTCTCCTATGTTCCCGCTGTTTGTTGTACGTATGTGGATTCTCATGTCCCCATATCGATCGTCCTCTCGAGAAGCTAACGCTTCCCAGTGTCGAAGATTTCTCGAATTCTATGGGTGACTGGTCCTTTAATTCATCCCCTTTGCGAGTGCCAGTATTTCTGTGAACTCTATTTATGTTATTGGTATCTAGCCGGACACTTTCTCGAGTTGAGTGTGTGCGTCATATACCCTGACTTTGTCAAACAAGACTACAAAAATGTCCCATTAAATTTACGGTAAGGTCTGGGTGGTAAACGGTAGTGGACCTCCAACATTGCTGTGTCCGAGGAGACTGACACAGATGACGTACGCACTTGAACTGGTGCTGTAAATAATCCCCCACGTCCTTGGCTGAGCGTTTTTCAGTGATATGCTAGCTTCATGTGCCATTCATTTCGTTTCCAAGCATAGTGAGTAGGTATCATTAAGGGATCATTATCTCTTTGCGTAGGCAAGTTGGGATTAGCATCAAAACCTTAAATGGTTCCTTGCTGTTACAATGCCAACACGATTGTACTAGTGTGCCAAACCTACTACTCATTGTGGTTGACGGTTGAAGTAACCCCTCGTCCACTGTTGTGCGACAGAATCCTGAAGATCAAGTACTCCGAGTTCGCTTATCAGGTCAGCCGTAGGTCATCGAGAGTTATGTATCTTCTGGTATCAGTACTTCCCCACATCATCACCAACGGAATATTGGCTTAGATGAATAGTACTCGATTTTTGCTGTGTTTATCACTTTCTTGCTGACATTACCAAGTATGAGCCATGTCTTCTTTCGCAAGAATACAATTGAACACCGAACCCCTCTATACAGCCAGGACCCTCGAAACCGCTCTTCTTATTGTGGCCAACGTAGCAAATTTGCAACTTCTCATCTTGTGGCTAACGCACAATAACCATTTACTAATCTATTGTAACGTCGCGCCACGTATTAGCCTGAAGACGAAATTCGACAGGTCATACGATGCAGGACGCCGGCTTCGTCCCCTGACTTCTCTAGTAGCACGCCACCGTGACTGATAACGTACCCGGTGATATCTCTGTACCAAGTACTAGGCGCTGCCAGAAAAGTCACTTCATGGTGTCGAATCCTGTCTTAGAGTGTTCTAGCTCAACGTCCCTGCCAGCTGACATGACCACGGGGATCTGTGTACAAGAGTGATAGGACTCGGCCCTGAGATCCCTGCTCGGTTTGTCTCAATTGGCAATACATTTCCACTCGCCGATATCTTTGCGATGTCAACCTGTTCTTCTAGCGTTTAATTTCTTCGTCTTCTCACGAGGGGTCCGGACTTTCTTCAGGGTGTCTCAAAAGGCAAGCTAGCACCAACGGCGAATTTGGGCCATGCTGAGCTTCGAAATGAAGGAATTCCCGAACATCTGTGGAAGTGAGAACTTTGGACGTTCCTTCACTGCGACGCGTGGAACGGGTGGAGCCGGTTCAACAGGGTCGACCATAGAATCTCTTCTTTTGAAGGACACATGGACCTAAGTTTTCAGCGTTCCCGGAACTTGTTCTGAGCCTCTCACCTTTTCCCTTGAACACCACAGTTCCCTCAGTGGTAACCGCTCGTACCTGGTGGAGTGCTGCGGTGACCCTCCACCAACTCCGTGGATGTTTTAGCCAGGCTCCGATTCCGCTCCTGCCTCAGGTACTGTTACTCAGGTACCCCCGTCACTTACGGCATTTGCGGTCCTCGCACTGCATCAGTAAAATTCGAAATTGCTTAGACACGCTTGACCCTGTTTAGACACGCTTAACTGATAATTGACGTGGTTACATCTAGATTGAACTAATTAGAATGATCTTGACCTGCTGACGTTAAGCAACTCGCTCTATGCTAAGCTATGCTAAGTAGGAAAACCAACCGCTAATGAACGGTAATCAAATGAATGTTGTCTAAGTAATTAAATGAACTCTAAGGGTAATGAACGGTAATCAAGTGAATGTTTCTAAGTAAATAAATGAATTCTAAGGGCTTAAGAAGGTTAAGCAGTGTAACAAATGCCTAGAAAGCGATCTCAAAAGCATGATGGTCGATGAATTTGTTGACATAAAAAGAGGAAAATCTATCTAACGAATCATGAAAGGAAAAGTTCTTTGATATAAAGTCTACCCCATACACTGGAATCAAGTGAGCCGCTCGAAGTATCGCATCAAGATGAATGACAGAAACAAATCGTGACCCATCAGCGTTGAAGTCGGGTTCAACGACCCACATTCCAGTCTCCTCGTTGGGTCCATCGCCAATTCGAGACATCCAGTGGACCAGAGCGCAAGGATACGTCGTGTTACGAAATTTGAATGAGAAAAAAAGACGAACGCGGGCAACTTCAAGACCACGCAATCCTTCGAGGGCTGGGTCTGTATTAACGAAAACGCAGTCATAACGAGGCGGGCCTTTTCGCCAACTTGAGGTCGCTCGAATGTACTCCGATCGCATGCCACCAATGCCACTAAGGTCACTTGGCGCATGAAAGGTCGAGATGGCACTTGTATAAACTGAAACGTTGCCACGAGCCTCCGGGATAAGATCATTAGTATTAGCAGGCAGTTGGTCACATAAAAACCTCTGGATTAGTTGAACAAAATCTGGTTGGCCAAGCTCAACCGCAAGCGCACTAAGGAGCCGTTTACGACCTGGACATATCCATGGTTTAACATGTAACAAGAAGGACGAAGTACTTACAAATCGTTTTGGCCAAATTCGTGTGAGCAAGAACAGTTGGTCCGTCTACAACCCCATCGTAATCGTTGCCTTTATCTCCTTTGCTGGTGCCCCCATTCAAGTCGCCGCTGCGCATGTCGTGGTTGTCACCGTGACTCCGAGTCGTGTTGCTACCTTTTGGATTGCAAGTGGTAAATTTGGCTGCTAGACAGCTTTTGGTAGTCGCTCACGATGTAAGTCCGATGAACAAGTTCTATCAAGCATACCGCGGCTCGTAAAGTCAACTCGGCAAGAAGCAAGTTTATCAAGGCGCTGATTTGTAAGTAATATTTGGTCAAGTGCGTTGTACCGATTAGATCGTCGCCAAGGCTCTTTGATAGCTTTGATGTGCTTTGATTCCGTGATGGATGAACAAAGTCCATTGGGT
>WTXI01000623.1:0-10635 GCA_022376515.1 Lactifluus volemus | reverse complement strand
CATAGCGTACTGGGTCACGTTGTGGGCGTGGGTTGGGCGCGGTGGTTGCTGAGGACGGCGTTGTTGTTGTTGTTGTTGTCTCGTGCGTTACCGAGTAGTTGAGTGATGCGTCCTAGTGATCCTCCGTGGAGTTCTTTGAAGAGTTTTTGTTCTGTCCATGCAGCTGCTGTTTACGTGCTGCTGCTGCCATTCTGTGAGGGTGTCTGGTCGGCCATTCCGGTTCAAGATAGTCATGTGGAGGGCTTCTTTGAGACCGGCGCGATATTGGATAATAGTTCCTTGGGCGTCGGCTTCAAGCCTGCTTCTTCAAGAAGGTCGTTGAATGAGGTAGTATATTCATCTAGATCATCTCCGACCATCCGAAGTTTCGTGAATTTCGTAAGGGCATCTTCTTTAGCTGCCGGCATCTCGGAAGTCTTCAAGGAACCTTTGTTTGAAAACCGATCCAAAGATCTAGGTCATTAGGGTCTCCTCCATGGTCTAGGTATGCTCCCAAGGAGTTAAGACGTGCTTGGGCCCATCCTTCACAACGTGGTCCGGACATAAACGTGGTGAACATGAGGATCCGATTCGAGGGGTTCGACATTCCGGGGTTTCCTTGGTTTAATCTTCGGTAATTTTCGAAGATTCCATGAATCGTTTTGATCGCGATCTGTTTCCATCAAAGGGTTTTGGGGGAATCCCCATCAACCCTCCTCCAGCGGCGGGGATTTGAGCAAAGCCTTGGCCTTGTTGAAAGAGGAGCTGCTGCTGCTGCTGCTCCGCCTCCTCCACCACCTCCGCCACCACCTCCGCCACCTCCCCTCCTCCTCCAGGACTACCAGGTGCTCCTCCACCTCCTCCACTGCCTCCAGGAGTACCGCCTCCTCCTCCACCGCTGCTGAAGATTGCTCCACTGCCACTTGCTGTGGTGGAAGTTTTCTTTCCTTTTCCCTTAGGTTGGGAGAAGAGGGCTGAAGCGGTGGGTGTTACTGTGGCGGTTGCTGAGGCAATTTGAAAAGGGGGAGTAGAGCGTAGCCTGCAACTCCTTGTGCAGCCGCATGAAAGGCTCATGCTGCAAGGACTGGATAGGGGAAGTACTTGTGGAAGCGGGGCTTTGGATTTGAATATGGTGTTTAGGGCGAGGAGTTCTTTAGGGGTGAGCGGAGCGTTTGGGTCGGGTACTGGTTCAGGTGTCGGTTGCTTAGCAAATATTTTCTTCATTTGCTCGAGCTGTTCATCGGTGGACTACTTGGTAGCAAGTCTAGAGCTAGTTGTAGTTCGGTTCTTCTTCACTTCCAGAGTTAGAGGTGTTGCGGGTTGTTTCACTTGTTCAATTGCTTGTTCAAGTGAGATCATAGGGGTATGGGAGTGGGCGCGAAGTCTAGTTCCAGCGGCCTGTGCAAGGATTTCGTCATCGTCGTATCGCCTTGTGTGGGCGATCTTGTTCAGGAGATTCTTCGGCTAACGCGGTGAATCTACCATATGGACTGCCTCTAGAGCTGTCTGACATGGTTCGTTCGTTCGTTCACAAATGTGAGAGTTGAAGTCTCAGTTTGTGTTAAGGTTCCAAGTGGGACCTTTGTACGAAGTGTACGTTCGTTCGTGAAGTCAAGAACTAGACTTGCAAGACGTGCAAGTCAAGGTTAAAGGTTCGATAAAGACGAGACTTAGTAAACGACTAAGTCAAGAGCGTTTCAGAGGTCAAGGGCTTTGGGCTTAGGGATAAGACCAAAGTGTCAAGAAGTCGAAGGTTGTGATGTCAAGAGGGTTCTCTCAGGTCTGATGCTTCTAGGCAAGACAAGGTTCTAATAGATAGAAGGACTTGGATTGCGAAACAAAACTGAGACTTAAGGTCTCTAGGGCAGAAAGTACAGGGTTTATATACAAGAAGACGAGGCTATGTACACAGCCATAGGGGCTGTGACCTTCGTACAGCTTTCAGGTTTTGAAACACGTATCAGGAATCAGCGAGTCATCCTGTGCATGTGGCTGTTGCTTGAGGCTGTACGGTGCTGTGTAAGGCTGTATCGTGAGAAAGATAAGTAAGCGATCTGAAACAAAGCGATCGGCAGTCCATTCACATAAGCAGGGGAGTCAGCAGAAATCAGTCCGAAAATGTATAGTATGAGTCAGCAAACACATGTCAGTCCATAACAGCCAGATCCAAATTAGGGATCAGACCTGTCACTGCAACAAGATCATGCTGGAGTGATTTGTGAAGCTTGTTGCAGGTGTCGTTAACAGATTTATTGATGTGAGTCTTCCCAATTTTTTACCATGCTGCCCACCCCAATGCCTTCACCTCTCTCTGCCTCTGCATCCTTCATGTCCTCCTCTGCTTCCTCCCTTTTCCTGCTGCTGTTGTTATATCAAGGCCTGTGGCACACTGGTGGTGCTGGTGGATAGAAGAGGCCATATGCCCACTCAGATAAAGTATAGATAGAGTACTAATGTTGTAGTATAGTTGACTGAATATACTATCTTATGCTCATCATTGAAATTTTGAAAGTTGCTTGAAACTGTGCTTAAGATTGCTGACATGTGCTTAATTTGATGCTTAGTGCTGCTTTGAAAGGTAATTGAACTTCTTGGAATTTTGCTTAATATTGTGCTTAATTAAGCACAATTAAGCACAACATGTGCTTAATTAAGCAGAATGGTGCTTAATTAAGCACCAGGGTGGCGTTAACCTGCTTAATCACTTTGTGCTTAATTTGTGCTTAACGTGCTTAATAAGCACGTTAAGCACACATTAAGCAACATGGACAATTGCTGATGTAGTCGACCCTCACGAATCCGCATTCTCAATGATGACGTGCTTCTTGTTAGGGACTAGCTGTTCCTAGTTCCTAAGATAGGATCAAGTTGTTCAGGAGGGACCAACAGAGACGTGAGTCTGGGCTGGGTCTAGCTAAGTTATAGCACTTAGAGGGCTTCAGGAGGAGAGGGGATCACAAGGAAGTTGGTGAGGAGATTTAAGAGGCTAGTATTGGAGAGAAGTCCAAGCTGGAGAGCAAGGACACAAGTCGAAGAGTCTTATATACTGTACAGGGCAAAGGGCGAGTGACATCGGTAATGATGTCATGAGCCTGGGTCTAACTACGACGTCATCGAAGTTCTAGGCTAATGATGTCATAAGAGTCACTATGAGTCAAGAACACGCTGTTCTGTGTCGTACAAGGTGAGGCTCTGTCCGTAAGCGAGAATGTAGGCGGAAATGAAAAACATGAGGCAACAGGGAGGCAGAGGTCTAGATGAATCCGTAACATTACCTCCCGTCTTAGGTGATTGTCCCACCAATCACTCAGCACTCCCAGAAGGAGGGGTCCAGGTTGTGGACGTCGTCGTCGTAGTCATCGCTATACCAGTTCTGCTCCGCCTCATAGTCGGCCTTCGCATCCTTGGCCCAAGCAGCGGGGCAGCGGTGACTTTTGTAATTTTCGTGTCCCGTACCAATGAGACATTCCCCGCCCTTGCGCGGGCAATTGACATGCGGGGTCCAGCAACGGGCGCCGACGTGCCCAAGCTTGCGACAGAGGTTGCAGCGGGTGTTAGGCGGCTGCCACTCTTTGGCCTTCTTCTTGCCCTTCATGTCACATACGCTGGTGTAGGGCTTCTTAGTGGTGCGACGGGGGCGCTCTTCTTCGCTGCTTCCAGCTCCTCCGCGCATGCGCGGACTTCCCACCTGTTGTCTGGTCTCTTCATTGGGAAGGGGACGAGGAGGCGGCGGCGGGGCGCCTGGGACGACGATGGGCGGTGGGGAGTTGAAGTGACGAGGCGGCGGTCCTCGTATGTCTGACCTGTCGCTGAGGATGAAGGGGAGGAGTCTGGTGGTCGTCCCGGTAGTCCCAAGGCGTCGGATACTGTCCTCGTGCTTCTTGCGGAGGGCGCTGAGGTTCTGCCCTAGTTTCCTCCCTTCCAGCTTCAGTCGCTCCTTCTCCTCCACCGTCCACCTGTAACGTTGCACCTCTGCCGTCAGTCTGGGGTCTCCTAGTTGTCTGAGTGCGTCGTCGATGGTGCGGTGGAAGACGTGGGTAGGGTGGAACAGGACGAGATCGTCCCGACCCGTCTGCTTGTCTGGGTGGCTTCGAGCATTTAGAGGGGCTTCGAATGGCCCTTCTCCGGTCCTGGTGTACCCTGTGATGTAGGAGTCGTCCCTCATGGCGAACTTGACGAATTCCATCTCTATGAATCCTCCCGACTCCGCGTCTTTTATCGTGAAGGAGTAGTCGTGGGGGTCGTCTTCTTCGTAGTGGTGGAATCCCGCAGGGGTAGGGATGGTTCTTTCTGGTATGGGGGTCATGACTCTGGCTTGAGGAGGGGTAGGGAGACGCGGTATTTCTTGGATGTCGTCGTCGTCATCCACCGCGGTCTCGGAGGGTGTGGCTGGTACGTAGCGAGGAGAAGAGGGGGCCTCGGATATTGGGGAGGTGTCTCGACCCATCAAGAGGTTCTGAATGACCTGGACGTCAACTTGGGCAATTGCTGCGAGGAAGTCCCTATCCTCGGGGCTATAGACCGCTACTGGGCGGCAAGGAGTAGTAGGAGAAGTGGGGGAAGAGTCATTGGAGGAAGGCATTGGGGGGGAGATTTGGACGGATCAAATGATGACTCGTCTTCTTCCTTTTGGCTTCGCTTTTATGTCTTCTGCGAGCGCCTTCTTTGGATGCTTCCGGATGAACTCCTTGAGACAGTCTGGGGCGCGGATATTCCCTTCTGGTTCCCAGGTGTCATGTGCTTCGCTGTAGCCCTTTCATCGAACCCTATATTGACGCTTCCTATTGTTCTTGCCTCCACTCCACCGCATGTCAAGGATTTGATCCACTTCGTACTCCGTTTCACCTTCGATCAGGTCAGGTGGGGGTTCTTCAAAGTTCTCACCGTGCTCCTCCGTCTCCTTGTATGGTGAGAGGAGGGCGGCATGGAAGACGTCGTGTATCTTCCATGAGGCAGGGAGTCGCAGTTTGAAAACCACCGGTGACACGACTTTGGTCACAAGGAAGGGGCCATGCCGTTTATTGCTTAGTTTGGCAGTGGGGTGCGTCGTCTTCAGATTAGTCCCTTCTAGCCAGACCTTCTCGCCTTCATGGAAGGGCCTGTAGTTACGTTGTCCCTTCTTCCTCTGGGCGTATCGTTGCAACGTGTTTTGAGCGGCTCTGATCGACCGTTGAGCCTGCTCTCTTACACTTTCTAGGGTGCGCTGTCTATCTTCCAGAAGGGGGACGTTGGTGGTGATCGGTTGATCGGGTAGAGAGGGCGTGTGTCCCATGAGGAGTTCAAACGGCGTCTTGTTTGTAGTGGCGTTGGGCCACGACCTCTGTACATATTGTGCCATAGGTAACCAGGTAGCCCAGTCGTCTTGTTCATAATTCCCATAGATCCTTAAATACTGCTCCAGCCATTGGTTAGTTCGTTCCGATTGTCCGTCTGTCTGTGGGTGGTAAGCCGTGCTGAGGTTCTGGGCTGACCCTAGTATCCGACAGAGTTCTCGTGCGAAATTAGCAGTGAAGCGGGGGTCTCGGTCTGAGATGACTTTTCTAGGGGCGCCGTAGTGGGGGAACACGTGTTCGGCGTACAGGGAGGCTACTCCTGGTGCATCTATAGTTTTGTTGCAGGGGAGGAAGACGGCTGCTTTGGTGCAATCGTGATCAGTGATCATAAGGATGGAGTCATACCCTTTTGACAGGGGTAAGTCGGTTATCAGATCTAGGGCTATAGTTTCAAAGGGGGCAGCGTTCCGTTCTGTGGTGATGGGGAAGATGGGGATCTTGGGTTTAGTAGTACGACTCTTTGTCGCTTGGCAGACTGCACATCCTTGCACATAGTTCTTGACGAATTGTTTGACATCCGGCCACCAGTAGTCGCGCGTGACAAGCAGGTAGGTGTAAAAAATTCCGGGGTGTCCTGCCGTCTGGTGGTCATGGTAGTGAGTAACTATCTCCCATCTTAGGGGGTTGTCTACCACGACAACCGGCTTGTTATCATGGAACCAGATGTCGTCTCTTTTGTGCATGCGAGGGTGGAGTTCCGACCAGTGGAGAAGTTCTGCTGGGGTACGGGATTGTGCCTCAAAGACACGCTCTTCGAGGGAGGAGAGGCTAATGGCACGGACGAAGACCGAGTCGGGGAGAACCGTGACATCCTGGTTGTCCTCCTTCCCCTGGTCGTAATCTGGGCGGCGCGAGAGGTGATCCACCTTGTTGTACTTCCCAGGCTTGTGGATCAATTTGTAGTTTATTCCGCAAGTCGTGGGATGTAACGGGCAACCCTCCTGTTGATTTTCTGTGGGTTGCGCCAGTGTTGGAGGTTAGCATGGTCCGTAAACACCAAGACCTCGTGCTGCGCGCCCAGTAGGAGATGTCGCCAGTTTTCCAGTCCTTTGACTACTGCCATCAGCTCCCGGTCGAAGATGTCGTAGCCGCGTTCAGCTTCATTCAGTGTTTCTGAATGGTAGGCTACTGGTCGTTGTCTCCCATCGCCATCACGCTGGTAGAGGATGGCCCCTATTGCGTACTGAGAGGCATCTACCTCTAGTTCGAACTGTTTGGTTTCATCTGGTCGGAAGAGTACAGGGTCGCTGGTTACTATGTCAATCAGCTTGTTCAGCGCGTTGTGCACTCCTGCGTCCATTTGAACGTCTGTCCTTTTTTAAGGAGGCTCGTGAGAGGTTTGGCGATATGGGCGAATCCTCTGATGAAGGGTCTTGGTACCCTAAGACTCCTAGGGTGCTCCGCACTTGGGTCACAGTTGACAGTTGTCGCGGCCATGTTGCCAGGCCATTTCGCTTGGTTGGATCTATGCGGATAGTTCCATCTTTCACGTAGATGCCTAAGTATTCAACCGCGTCCTTCTCAAACTCGCACTTGGGGAGTTTGAGGAATAGGCTGTGATCGCGGAATACCTGTAGGACCTTTCGTGTTATTAACGGTGGCGGGCCGGGTCTTTGTGTGTGGCTATCAGGAAGTCGTCCATGTACCCGTGGCATTCCCCAGGGAATTCATCGTAGATGGGTTTAAAGACTCTGTCCGCCATGCGTTGGAAGGTGCCGGGGAGTTGTTTAGCCAAATAACATGACGTTAGGGTGGTATAATCCGAAAGGGGTTTTGAAGGCTGCTTTCCAGCGGTCTTCTTCTTTGATGCATATATTGTGGTACCCTGATCGGATGTCGAATTTGGTGAATAGTTCCTTGCCACTGAGTTCCTCCATGATTTGTTCTATCTTGGCATGGGGTAGACGTCTCTGACCGTCCATTTATTGACTTCACGATAGTCTTGGATGGGGCGGAGGCTCCCGTCTTTCTTTTTGATGAAGAACCAGGGTGTCGACCAAGGGGAGTTGGATTTTTCGATGTAGTTCTTTTGTTCGTGTTCGTCATCCACTCCTTCGTGGCCTGCTTCTCCGCCGTGGTCAAAGGGTACACCTTACAGTTGATGACGTCTGGTGCTTCGGGCTTTAATTTGATTGCGTGGTCCTCTGGTCTGGATGGGGGAAATCTCTTTGCTCCTTCTTCGGAGAAGACATCGGCGAAGTCTCGGTATTGTGGGGGGATTTCCACTTTTTCTTTGTCTTTGTTTGCTTTTTCCGCCCACTGCTGTGCCATGTTGACTTTGCTGACTAGGATGATTTCGTCTCCTTCTTCCCAGGCAGGGTCTACACGTGCTCGTTGCACAATCGTTCGTTCTTGTCTTTTCTTTACTCGGTCGTACCACTTGGCTTCTAGGTGTACCGGGGGTCCTTTTAGTTGGCTGGTCTCCCAGTCGAACTTTGGCTGGAATGCTTTTAGCCAGGGGTATCCTAAGATGATCCGGTCCGAGCCCAGGTTTGAGACATAAAGTTCTGTACTTCTTCCTTGTCTCCTTGTCTGATCCTGAGTTCGCAGTAATGGGTGAGGGCTCCTGCTGTGTTAGCGAGCCATCGGCGTTGGTGATGGTTCGGGGAAGGGGGAGTTTTGGAGGGCGACATTTAGAAAGGAAGCGGTAGAGGTGTCCATGAGGTTCTCCGTGGCTCCGCTGTCCACAAGGGTTTTTACTTCGGCCATTCGCTGCATGGATCGGTAGGGCACATTCAAATCATAGAATTCCGAGTCCTAATACCGATCCGATACAGTTCTATAGCTCTTTCCCAGGCCGGTGGTTAGAGCCGCCTAAAAACCCTCGTCTTTCAGCATGCTGTCCATGAGCTCTTCACGTTGCTCCCTGGTCATTCCTCTGACTTTCCCTAGGAAGTCTTTCTGTCATCGTCTTTTTCCTCCGGTTCTTCGTCTGGCTCTGTGGTGGTAGCTTCCTTTGCTACCACACGTTTGGGTGCGGTCTTCCAAGTGTTCGTCCTCCCTTTCTTCTTTGGACAGACTCTGGCCATGTGCCCAGTTTCTTTGCAGAAGAAGCAAGCTCCTTTCTTCATGAGGCTGTCTTTCTCTGCATCCGTCATGGCATTGACCTGGACGTTGTCTACATCCATGCGTCGGAGCGTTGGTCCTTCTGTCTGTTCTTGGCACGGTCCTGCCAGGTGCGTCTGCCATCTTTGTTTTCTTTGTATTTTTGACACGCTCCTGGAACCCGTGTGCGCCCCATTCTGCCCATTTGGCCTGTTCAGCTCTAGCCGCCTCTGCCCATTGCTGGAAGGTGCGCGGAGCCGGGTTAATATGGTAGAGGGCGTTGTGTAATGCGGATTGGAGTCCTTGTCGGAAACATGATGATGTTCCCTTGTCCTGAAGGCTTCTGTTTGCCTTCCTGGCGAGTTCCGTGAAGTCGCTAATGTAGGTGTCCAGTTCTCCTCCCTTCATTTGAAGGTTGGAGAGGTTTCTTTCTGCGTTCTGTTCCGCCGCCGTGTCCTGGAACGCGTTCCTGAATTCGTCCGCAAAAGTGTCCCACAGCCATTGGTTGTCATAACCGACTGGGTTCACGTTTCGCGTTGTGACATTGTGGAGCCACTGGACCTGGGTCCTATTCCAGTTGGCGACTTTGGGTCCTTGATGTAGGACAGACAGTTGGCGACTCTTTGGTAGGGAGGGCGAAGGCGTAGTTGAAGGTGTTGTTAAGGCAGAAGAGGTTCCATTCGTCCATGAAGTCATCCCTTCTGTCTATCTCCATCAAAGATGGTGGGTGGTCGTCCAGTGGGTGCGCCCATGAGGTAGCCTGGTCCTGGCATCGGTCCTTGTGGCAGTCCGCCTCCTGGGGGTCCTCCTCCTGGGGGTCCGGCCGGGGCCAGCCTGGGGGTCCTCCTCCATGAGGGGCCTTGAGGCGGTCCTTGGCGGGCCTTGAGGCGGTCCTTGGGGGGCGGTGCTCCTCCTTGGTTGAGTACCCACCTGGCACGATCGGAGGAAGTGGTCCTCCTCCTCTTATGCTAGGTTGGCTTCACTGCTGGTGCTTCGGTCATGGTTGCTCTGACTTGTATGGTTCTGGTTCTATCGTGATGGCGTCTACCTGTTCTGCAGGTGGGTCATCGGGGTGTTTGCTGGTGGTTCTTGGTAGGAGTGGGTGGACAGGGAGTCGTGGTTCTGGTTCCCCTGTACTTCCATCGTCGTCACTGTCCTCCTTATTGCATTGAGAGCGCGGTTGTTCGGGTGTGGGCGTCTCTTCACCACCATCCTGCTCCTGCTGCTTCGTTAAGCCTGAGTGCAGGGCAAGATTTGAGTATTCTCGTGGTGGCGTAGTACGGCGTGCCAGACGTCGTTGATGAACTCTACGCGGACCGATTCTCCTTCTTGCGCGACACAGTAACACCGGTCCGTGGGGTTCCAGTATATACCGCCTTTCACATGCGCAGGTAAATCGTCGTTGTATCGGGTGGGCACTGGGATCAGTGTTCGTTGTCGGGGAATTCTATTCTGAGGAGGGTCGCGCTCATATTGCAACTGCAAGTACGCTGACTTCTGAGGCAGTTCTGGCAAAGGGATGAGAATCTAGGCGCCGTCGTGTTCTAGTTCTGGGTCAAGCGTTTCCAATAGGATCGTCTCGCTTCTGTAGTCTTCTAGACTGTCGCTCAGGATCTCGTCTGCTTGCTCAATGGTCTGGGCAAGTTCGTGGAGTTCCGTCTGGAGCCTTCGCTTCTTTTCACCTGTAGCTAGGTCGAGTAGGAGGAGTACTGTGTAGTATTCCTTCTCCGCGGAGATCCGGATGGCAAGCGCCTCTACCAGATGTTCAATGCGGTCGTTCGGGGGTTCTGCCACCTTTCAGTGGTGTGTGGGAGCTTGGACTTATGTTAGGGACTAGCTGTTCCTAGTTCCTAAGATAGGATCAAGTTGTTCAGGAGGGACCAACAGAGACGCGAGTCTGGTTGGGTCTAGCTAAGTTATAGCACTTAGAGGGCTTCAAGAGGAAGGAGGATCACAAGGGATTTGTGAGGAGGTTCAAGAGGCTAGTATTGGAGAGAAGTCCAAGCTGGAGAGCAAGGACACAAGTCGAGAGTCTTATATACTGTACAGGGCAAAGGGCGAGTGACATCAGTAATGATGTCATGAGCCTGGGTCTAACTACGACGTCATCGAAGTTCTAGGCTAATGATGTCATAAGAGTCACTATGAGTCAAGAACACGCTGTTCTGTGTCGTACAAGGTGAGGCTCTGTCCGTAAGCGAGAATGTAGCGGAAATGAAAAACATGAGGCAACAGGGAGGCAGAGGTCTAGATGAATCCGTAACACTTCTCAATATTT
>WTXI01000622.1:0-10635 GCA_022376515.1 Lactifluus volemus | reverse complement strand
TACATCATCCCCGGAATCTTTATCCCTTCAATCTCTTCTCTGGACTACTCGTTCAAAGAGATCTGCTTCTACAAGTGCGACGTCGCGGCACCATGTCTTGACAACGCACACCGGTATCCGTACGACACTTCCTTCTAACAAGGAAGACGAGAACTATGCGCCTCAGAGATCCGCCCAAGAGACATCATGATAGGATCTTTGAGCCGCCTTTATCCCGATACCACAAACACCCGATGGTGCGGAACTTGGGACATAGATTCTTTCTTGGTTACCGTAAACACCCAGCTTGCCTGTCCATTTGGTTCCTTCGTTCTAGAATCCTGTGATTTCGCCATCATCAACTTTATAGTGGGGACTAGCCTTAGTCTTTGTCAGAGTACCACAGCCGTAAGGGACGATCTCAGATCAAAGTCGAACACCGCACACATCTCCATCGTGATATTACACTGCCTCGAGCTACTCGGCTTCCTTGCAGAGTTCTTTATGCCATCAGCTCAGAGTTTTCGGTTTCTCCCGGACTCGGTCATCTAAATGTTATTTCAGCGCTCTATTTCCTCGTCATAGTGCATATTTAGTTTGACGACTGTCGGGCTTCGCCTACGTGGTCCAAAAATACTACATGACTGCACCCGGGTAGATCTTGTCAATCGGGACTAAATGTACGCTTCTCCCCGTTGAACTCCGTAATCGCTGGCAAAGTGCTCTTCTCGTGCAATTATTAATAATTACCAGACCAAAGGAGGTATTGTTCATTTCTCGCGCAGTAATTTTGCTGATGTGATGACTGCTTTTGATCTGCGTCGCTGTCCCCCGGTTCCGTTCCAACTGCGCGAAACAAAAAGATGGAACCTAGCTGTATCGGGCCCAACCTGTGCACAGCACTGCGCGTTGCTAGGCAACAATAAGCAGCACGATCAGGAAAGTGGGCACCAACAGACAATAGACGGCTCTCGCGAAGCACGGGACACCTCACGTTTCCCCGAGTCCCTGATCCGAAGTGCGCCCTCGTAGCACACTGCCGGATCAGGATTCAGGGTTAACATGAGCTCATGTCGGTGCTGGTAGAAAAAATGACCAAGGCGTAAACGGTGCCCCTCATGCTATCAGCGGTCGTTTGACGACCCGAGAGTGCACAAAAAAAAAGAATGGCACCGACATACCATAGGACGTTCTCCTGGGAGGCTGTGGCTACTATCGCTAGAACATGCCGAGCTCGGCGTACGCTGTCCCGACCGGTCCGTTCATGTCAATTCTATGACTCGTACACTGTTCTATTATTCCGATCGTCGGTCAGCCGGGTGACTTGGTCGCGGCTTCGCTGGTTCTCAGTGCCTCATTCATCCATTTTAAACTCCTGAACAAGGGTGCGTGCAAAAAAAACTTCGAGTTGTTTTGCGTGGCGCGCCGACTTATCTAGCAAATTCGTTCTTATCTCTCTGGATCTGGCTGTTTCAGGACATCACGAGATGATGGGTTATCGGGGTAGAACTACTTCTTTGATACGAAAACATTTTCTTTCCTGATTAGGCTATTGGACTTGGCGAATGACTTGAGGGTGCCATCACAGTAAACCACAAACGATGGGTGGAGCGGCAGCGTGAGAAAAAAACCAGAATCCCGTGACTCCCGACAAGATTCCTTCAATCTCCCACCCACCACCAGAACGTTATGAGAGGCGGATAAATAAGATCCTAGCCGAGGCACCGAGACATGCGCCACTCGCGGCCTTCGGGCGAGCTCGAGACACCATGAAGAGGAGTCAGAGAGAAACGACTTGACACGGGCCAGTAGTACCCGAAATACCGAGCTTCGGTATTACCTCCTTCTTGGCGGGTGCGGGTGCAATGTCCTTAGCACCATGTACATGGTGTATGGAGAGGGCACGTGTCACTATCGCCCTCGATACCAATTATACGAACCGCCTAGGGATTTGAGACCCTCCTGAACGCGTTTCCTCGAGACGGGACCTCCGGTCCGATCAATGGTGTTCTTCTTCAGCCGTTGTTCATATTTCATTTCGAGCTTTGCGTTGCTGTTCTGCGGCGCAATAACGGACTTGGAACAGCTTTCGGTGGTGTGGTCCGAGACTTCCGAGTTTCACTCGTTTCTCGCAACAGCGACGGAATCGGCGTTTGAACCACGGTACCAACCGGGACCCGGTGCGAGTCTGACGGGCGGGGAGCATGGCCCGATCTTGAGACTTGTCCCCCTTGATGGGATGGTTCTACCATTACATACGTACTCGTTTAGAAGAGGATTGACCCGGTTATCAAATCCCACCGATGCTCGCAGTTGATATGCACTGCCCACTGCCCACTGCTAACTTGAAACGGCACTTTCCGATCGCTTGGCTTACTAATCAATCTACAAAAACTAATTATCTACGCGACTGCCAGTGTGTGCGAGGTCAATACTATCCCATCAACCACTAATTGGTAGAACAGTAAGTTATTGCGACTCTGATTCTATCACTAAGAAGGCAGTGTTTGGGCAACACAATAGTTGTAAACCCATGGGGAAAATTCCAAGTTCATATTTACAAGTTTATGCTTTCTCATTAACTTGCGATCACTGGCATAGACGCCAAATCAAAAGTCCGTTGCACCCGTTGAAATATTGCCAGTGACGCCACTTGCCGATTGCCATGTTGACACAGTGTTTACTAAATAAAAAAATCGATAGCCCAAGAGTTTTACAGGTGTGGTACTACTAGTAGAGTTATTTTTATCCCTTGCCCCGTGGAATCGCCAAATTCTGACAGTCCCCAAAGTTACTCTCAAACTCTTTGCCAAAAAAAAAAACACTTTTCCTTCCGAATCGCGCGTTCACTCAGGGGCGCTTAAATAAACGAGCTTGCTGTGTCGCTTAGTAGCGCTCCCAAAAAACCGTCGCTAGTCTCTCTTTGGGCGCCGCGCGATCAAAAAAAACGAATCCGCATCATACACTGCCTTCTTTGAATTGAATCTTCTATCCCAATTTTCAATTCGCACACGACCGCACGCACGACCGCACGCGCGACCGCACGCACGCATGCATTTTTACAAGCTCCTAAAGCGCGCCTGTCAAAATTCAGTTCAATGAACCAAAAATCAAAATTAAATCAAAATCAGAAAACCACATACTTAGCATAGTACTATTACTGTACCAAGTAAACATACGACGAACTTTAAAAAAAAAATTTGATGGAGCCTCCTCCCCCTCACCCCTCACAAACAATAAGTACTGCAGCCATCCGTGATGCTCCCCGGTAAAGCTCACCCAGGGGCTCCCCCCGGGACCCGACAAAACCGATTTCATCAGACTTGATTCCGAACTGATGATTTTTACAGCACTAATCCGCGCGAACGAGCTTTTTTTTTGATTAACACAAAACCCGAGTGATGATTGTCCAGACTTTACAAGTTTGTTGGTCCCGCGGCGCTTGGGCGAATGAAAACCCATGGGTTGGTGGTGCCCCCGAGCCAAACCCCTGGTTATTGTTATTTATAAGCTGAACAGGCCCCACGGCCCATGATTTTTGAATACAGTCATTTTGTTTTACGCAACGCATGGTTACCTAGCGGTCCTCGTGTTTTTTTTTGTTTTTGGAGCCATGGCCCGCTCGCGCAAAAATTAAATTTGTGCGTTGTGGATCAAACAAAAAAAAACTGCAGACAGTAAGGGATCAACAACGTGTTTTTTTTGTGCTTTCTGGTATTGTACTGCGAAAAAGATTGATGGATACAAATTGTTTTTTTTTGTACAAAGGATCATCACCAATGAAATAGATAAGCGTTGTGGACGCTTTGATTGGGGGTAGGGTAAATAATGGGATTTTCGCTTAATGTAAACGAAGAAGACTCGAATTTACAATGATTTGATGGTTTGGTATGCGCTTGCGACTTTCCGGAGGGCTGCCTTCGGCGGGGTTTACGGAAACTAGGGGAGAGGCTCTCGGCTGCTCGAGAGACGGTTGAGATGGATATAGACGTCTGTTCCAAAGCCGTCCATGGAGATGAGACGCAAGTCGCCTCCAAAGTATCTCGCGTAGAGCCGCGAGAGCGGGAGGCCGTACCCAAAGCCGGCCATGGGCGCGTTAAAATCGCTCGCTTGGAAATCCTGATCGATGTGCTGGCCTTCCATGGTGGTGTACATGTACGTCCAGATGAGCGGGATCGCGCTGCGCGCAATCCGCCACCTTCGTCCGAGATCTTAATCGTAATGTCCTCCTTGCCCTCGATGACGATCACCTTGATCGGTGGGATCGCGTCCTCCTTGTCGTGCCCGTACCGCTCGACGACGGCGCGGAGCGAGTTCTTGAGCAGCTCAAAGCAGATGTGTGACAGGTGGCCTGGGACGTACGCAAAGTACAAGTCGTTCGGGCAAATCAGCTGCACGGGTGGGCCCTTTAACATTCCGTAATGCTCCTCACAGACAAAGCGGCATTCTCGATCGCCTCGTGGACAATATCATGCACGTTCTGTCGGACGATGATGAAATTTAACACGCTGACGTGGCACGCAATTTATTACTTACGGCGCGCGTGCAAATGATCCCTACATAATCTGGGTGGGGGGGTAGAGTGTTGAGCGCCACGTCTATATTGAGGTGTGAGAACCGAGGCGACCATATTTGCAATGGGTTGAGCTTACGTTGGCCTATCAAGAACCGAATGCCAATGCGGGACAAGTAGAAGCGATCAAGCCAAGCCTGGACGTCGAGACCGATGTGTTGCGTCTTTTGGTGCTGCTTCCACTCGAGCACGCCCTGGGCGACGGTTGTCACAGTGGGGTCATGACGCCGCTTGATCGCTTCGAGCGTCTTGGTGAAACGGGCATTATAGTCGTGGACCTCGGGCGGCCACTCGGTGTTGGAAGTTCTCGCATAATACCTACATCCGAGAATCAATTATGTTCGCAAAGAGAGAGAGAGATATTACCGACCGTTTCTCGATCGGAATTCGGAGCCTGCCTCGATTGATGCCAACGCTGTTACTATCGCCAATGCGACCGTACGCGCTTTCCTTAAGATTTGGCGTCGACACGGGAAGTGATAGGAGTGATATATCCCTTGGTCCAGGGCGGTGCGGATATCGGGCTGGAGAGAGATTGGGGGGAAATTGATGAGTTCCTGAGAAAAATGGAATTAACCTTAGCGGGGAAATGCGCGTCACAAATTTCAGGAACGCAATGTGGCTGCACACCTCAAATGACTGCGCGTACCAGTTCTTGACCTTTTGAATGGAAGGCATATTGGTCAGGTTATGGGGAAGTCCATCAAGTTCTTTAGCGCGATGCGCCAGTCGGACGGGTAGCTCCTCTGATCAAAGAGGGGATCGAAGAAGTGTAAAAGTAGTAGAAAGATCAAGCACGGACCAAGCAGGAATTGACTAGCTCTCAAAAGTGTGCCTTGACTAGGATTTTGACCAAACTGAACCATTTGTTGCAAGGACACTAAAGGGACGAACGATGAGGTAGTGAACGGGGTTGATGGGAGAGCACAGCCAAACTGACCTCCTGTTTGAGGGAATGATGCGAAATGATGGATCTTGTCCCATAGGGCAGAAGATATTCTGAAAGACATGGTGAGGGTAGAGTTGAGTGTACACCGACGAGAGGGAGGGTGTGGTGTGAAGCCATTTAATTTTTATTCACGTGCTTAGGATGTGGAGTCGGGTCATAACCGGGCTCACTTCACTTTTGTTGAAGGTCAGAGCTTAAATGATGTTGAGACGTCCCAATTTTTTGAGGGGAAGTACATAAACCATCACGATCCCATCGATGGTGGGGTCAATCCAATGATGGACTCTAAGCAACGCCTCTCTAATACGGGACCGAGGGACCGATGGTTGGCCCGGGGCCAACTTGCTTATTGTAACGCGACTTGGCGCGGCGTCTAGCCATAATGGTTTATAAGAACCGCACTCAACTGACCTCCCTCTTTCCCCTTATTGTTCTCCTCTCGTTAACATAGTCCCCGGGTAGTACAAGTACACCCACCCCCCTTTCCTTGTCCCTTCTTTTCTCCTTCCCATTTCCTACCTTCCCTTTCTATCTACCTTTTCCTTCCTCCTCCTCCCCTGCGCTTGCGCAGTTTTCACGTGTCTCATATATTACGGATATGCTTCAAACCGACTACTCCAACCTCTTCGCCGCCGGACTTCGCGTCATCGAGTCGAGATCATCATCCTATCGCAGTTCGAGCGTGTCATCGTCACCGACACCTGATCATCAAGACGTAACGGCGCTTAACAGAACCCCTCGTGGAAGACGTTTCATTTCCCAACCAGACTATGGTCTCGCTCGTCCCCACGGAGTGAAACGAACCCAGCCACGGATTCTAGCCCGAACGCCACAGATAGTGTCGTGCCCAGGCCCACGCGGAGGCGTTCAATGTCCGGTGGTATCGTGGAGGAAACCGCACTGGACGTACGGATATGGGACTGGAGTACCCGCGTTTACCAAGCAACGTCTCTTCTGGAGTGAGTTTCCTCCCCACCCACCTGGCGTTCCACACACCCAACAATGATGTTTATCGTCGCAGAGAGGACGAGTGTGTGGACCCATATCTGCACAAAATCGACTCGGGATCGCCATCATCAAACCGAAAGGCGATCATCGTCACGCTCCCCAACTCGCCTTCCTTAGAGGAGCATGGCATTCTCACTACACAGACGAGACTGCGCGACCGCCGCGTCTCCGTGCAGACTGTCCCTGTGCACATGATGACAACACACCCGTCCCGCCCCTCTTTGGACAAGAGAGCCGTCTGGGACGACGAGTCCACTTCCAACTCGTCCTCGTCGGATGGCCGGTCGGGGATGGACAATGACTGGCGTCAGTTCCGCGTAGAGTGGATCGACTTTGAGGGGGACCCTTGAGCCCTCTGTCTGCCCCCCCCTCCCTGACTGATCTAACTTATTCTGGTCCGCTCAACGTCCGCCGGGGCATTGATCAACAGACTATCACAATTATGGCTCGGGTAACCACGAGGTTCTCTACACTTCGTGCATCAAAAACTCCTGCGCGACCGGTTCACCCTATTCAGACGTCTTTAGAAGCTTCCATTCCATTCCATTTCTTCTGTTGTCCTTGTTACATGTGTACACACTCACCCCTGCCAGGTACCCAGAGGCTACACTTGACGTGTCCTTTGTTATCCGAGCATTCGGCAACCTTCCAATTATTTTTTTATCGTCCCCCATCCCTCAATCGCAGGTTTCACTCTTCATTTTTGTTTGTTTGTATGTACAACCAGATAAAGTCCCGTTACCATATGTAGTAGTTTGTTCTCTCACACGACCCCGTGGGTGGGTTTCCCCGTATATGTAATCCTATTTTAGGTCGTATGACCCCTTATCGCAAACACCCAAAAATGTACAAACTTTCCCCCCTCTCAACACAACCCACAACTCTAAAATTAACTCATCGTGTCCAGACAGGAAGCGAGCAAAGGAGAGGCATATCCCCTTAAAGTCATCCCCCGGCGTTCCCGCGGATGACCTGTTTCACCATGAGTTGTGTGAGAAAAAAGATGCATAGTACCAAGTGAGCGAAGAGGCCATACCTCTCTCTTTTTATTTAACCTTGACACACCCATCCCTACGACAACGACGGGGGCGGACAAAACCCACCATACAGTACTACAGTACTCCCTTTAATTAATAACGTCGCGCGGCGCGGCGTGGCTTCACGCGGACGGCCTTGCCCTCCAAAAAAAAACGTCTGTCATGGTACTCCGGCGAGAACTCCGCCTATTGGCATGGTCCTTTATTAAACTTTCCATCCCACTTGTGATATGTCTGTATACGAAACCTATCTATCCCGCGGGGGGGGGGAAGAACCCTTGAAAAAGAACCCGTCTAGAACTCCTGTTCCTGAAAAACAAAAACAAAAAATAGGTCATGACGATTGTTTTTTGGTGCTACTTTGGGTATGACTAGCTCGCCCGACGCCGACAATGTGCGCTGGCGTCTCGCGAACGTGATAGAAGCAAAACAAAAAAAGACCCTTTTGGTAGTACCGGCGGCACCGACGAGAAAGGGTCGAACCACCCCCCCCGTTTATCTCTCTACTGTATTCGCTCACGCCGCCCGACGATACATTTTTGTACTTATACGGTAAATCACCATAACACATTGACGTCTTCGCAAAAAATAACTACTGCCCATGCTTCCTCGTCGCGACGGAGATGGCCCCTGAACTTCCTTTCGTACCGCTGCGCCCAAGAATATTTCGTTTTCATCCACTGGAAAACACTATCATCTACAGTATTATCTCCCATCTCTCACCATTACAGTTCTTCCCCACACATCGTCCTCGCCGCGGGGTACAACGCACCGCTTTCGATTCACGAAAATGCGCTCAACCCATACATGAACCCCCGCGCGTGGGCGCGCGCGACGAGGCCTGGTGGTTTATGCGGAAGGATCGTTTGGTGTCTTACAGCGATTATAATAATGCGTTCTCAGAATCTCAGTAATTTCAAAAAGCTCTGGAATTCAAACAACAAAGTAAATCAAGTTAAAAGTAGAATCTAGCAACGCAAGGCTTCGAATTGTTGAGAGGCTTTCCAAGATACCAAGGAAGGGTCATACAGAAAATAAGAGGAGAGAACGCAAACAGTTATATGATGGCGGGCTAGGAGATATATGCATGATCACGGTCAACAAATGAGTAAAGTAGAAGCCTGAGAACGATAGTAAAACCACAAAGTACAACTACTTAGCAACGCTAGGTGGAAAATATAGTAAACGTGAACCTTGAGCGGCGCACAATTAAAGCGCAAGTCTGGAAGGTGGATGGGATAGCCGAAAACACAGAGTCACTGAGCCATCACGGTGGATGCCATGTGCCGCTGTGGACCAAGCGATTCAAGTTAGCCCTCAAATCAGCGCCCATATAATGATCATCGCACCTTACAGTAAGTGCTATGCTTGCATCTTGCTCTCTGAGTAGGTGTACAATTTCACGGAATCCTCTTCCTCTCGCCAATTGGAATGCGGATAGACCGTCCTCGGTGAGATAATGCGGGTTCGCACCTCGTGCAAGCAGCAATTCTACAACGTCGAATCGTCCCTTGAGTGTGAGACATGAACGGGAGCCCAATTTCTTGGTCCCTGGCGTTCACATCCGCACCGTGATCAATTAACACCGCGCCAAATCAATGTGCCCATATCCCGATATCCAGTGTAACGGGGTCCGCCCAAACTGTCCCGTGAATCCGCCTTCGCGCCGCGCTCAATCAGTAAGTGCACCATATCGAAGTGCCCCTTTCTGATGCCAGTCCTAGCGGATTGCGTGTTTTGCATTTCGTGCATTGACATCTGCGCCTAGTGCAAGAAGCGACTGCAGAACGCCAAGTTTGCCCCTCTGCGCGCAGCATGTAGTGAAGTTGGTTCCGTAATGTCCTCTTCATCAGTGCGTGCAGCTTAATCCAATCCAGTTGAGCATATCCCATTCCGAAAATCTCGTCTCCTTTGCACTTCACCAGAAGCTGCAACCTTGGCCTTAGAATTCTCCGATGCCAAATCTGCGGCAGTCTATTGGCGTGATCCGGAGTCGAGATCCGCACCTCGACTGAGCAACAACCTGATGATCTTGAGATGGCCATTCCACGATGCCTTTGTAACGGATCCAGCCGCTTCATCCATCGCATGTACATTCGCTCCTGACTCAGGAGGAAGTGTCGACTTGACTTGCCCATTTCCAGCTGCCCGGTAAAGCGGTGTTGCTGTTATCAGTACAAGAATCGACAATTGCCCCACGTTCAACTAGCAATGGCCACTTGATTGCCCATTCTGCGAAGCCAGATGCAGCGGAGTCCGAAGGTCGTCGGATGTACATTCACGTCTGCACCGCGGTCTAGAAGCAGCTGTACGACGTCAAGATGACCCTCTTGAGCTGCCCAGTGTAACGCGACCATGAATCTCGCACGGGAATTCAAGTCTGCTCCTTGATCGATTAAGAAGCGCACAACGTCAAGTTTCCCTCCGGATGCTAGGATCAATGCGGTCTGTCCGTTCGCATTCTGAACGCCGACATCGTGATTGACATCACAACGAAGTAGGAACTCGACAACATGAAGGTGCCCGCCTCGTGATGCTGAGTGAAACGGAGTCAGCCCTTGTTGCATCTGGAAGATACGTTCGCGCCTTCTCGATCAAGAGCCGTACGATATCGAGGTGGCCATTCCATGAGGCGAGTGCAAGGGAGTTTGTCCTTCATCATTCCGGCTATCAACAGCTGCACCACGCTGGATGAGCAACTTGGCGACCTCAATGTACCCATTAGATGAAACAAGTGTAGCGGGGTCCGACCCTTGTGTCCTGTACGTCCACGTCCACGTCCCGGTCTAGCAATAACAGAGAAATGTCCAGATGTCCCGAACCGCCGCCCAGTGCAGAGGGGTCATGCCATCTTCATCATAACAGTCCACAATTGCGCCGTGCTGGAGCAGCAGACTAACATTTCTAGTTGTCCCTCCTGACGCCAGTGAAGTGGACTCTGTCTTCCTATCCCGTGCGTTGACATCAGCATTATTCTCCAGAAGGAACCGTGCGATATCAGTGTTCCCCCTTCGTGATGCCCGGTGCAAAGGAGTATCGCCATTTCATCCCGGACATCTACTTCAGCACCATGCTGTAGCAGCAACCCT
>WTXI01000621.1:0-10932 GCA_022376515.1 Lactifluus volemus | reverse complement strand
GGGGGGGGGGGGGGGGGGAGTTTAGGAAGATGAAGATGTGATAGAATGGCGCTGCATACCAGTGTTTCCTTCGAATGACATGCCCCGGGGCCTTTTCAACGGGGGATGCGTGGAAGCAGTGGGAACACTATTTTCCATGGAGTAGCTATGGGAGGTTCTCAGCGAGTTTAATGCGACAGAAAAGAAGTCATATACGAACCGCGAGAGGTGATACCCATGTCTTTTGATATCTGGGGCGATGGTACTGTGGGTAGGGGCGGCCGCGCCGACAAGGGAGCCTGTCGTGCAAGCGATCAGTGGGCCCCAGACACCCGCAGCATTGCGTTCCCTTCGTAGGCGTGGCTCTGGAAGGTGTAACGCCTTGGATGCATTTGCAATTCGCTTCCCCGATGCTGATGCGAGCTCGAGTAGAGAATGAGTTGGGGAGACGCGTGGACGGCTCTCGGGGAAGTTCAACGTCGATGTGTCCGAGACCGAAGGGGTGGGAAATTTCTGGTCGTATAGAGCCAGCAACGCGGCAAGTATTCCTCCGCTGGGACGCGTCATTGGCAAGGTCGTATGAGTCACAGGATCCTCCGCATCTGTAACATTGTTAAGCTTGAGTTGAGTTGAACGGGAGGGCCGACGATAAAAGTACTTGGAGAAAGGGTCCTTGAAATGTGCACGAAACAAGATGGGCGGCACGTACCTCACCGTCTGAAAAGCCGCGTTCTACGTTGTCGTCGGCGCGCCGTATTGGAAGCCCTGCACGCTCATGGGGTTCGATGAATACCCCACCAGGTACATTTATTTCTGTTCCGAGATGTTTTGGAGAAGCCGGCATAGATGACTCGGCTGAGGAAGGCGTATATAATGGCGACGTTTGGGACGTATTGGAAGGAGCAGGGATAGATGGAAGAGTTGGTACAGAGCTGGAGCGATGAAGCTCGAGAGCATGGGTAAGTGTTCGAAAGGCGGCTGGCTGTGAACATCAGTAAGTAAGGAAGGCCCAGAATGGAATAAAGGTTAGTCACATCAAGACCAGCTTCATCCAGCTCATGCGTTGAGGTTACATCCGAGGCACCCTCTGAAGCATGGCCACGTATCCTGTTATCCTCATCGACCTCACTTGCCCATTGAACGTGACGAGGAGTGCGGTTCCCTGGAGTGCAAGCGGGTACCGAGGATCCTTCGCCGAGCGAGCATTCCGCCGAGGGAAAGTGATAGTGATTAGACATATGGTTTGGAAAAAACAACCTAAGAATCATCATAAGTAAGGAGCGAGGCGAGATAAATTAGAAATCTCTCACAACACTATGGCGGAGATGGCGCAGTGAGTGACCAGTCCTGCTATCCCTGAGGTCGAAAAAGACGAAGGCCCATATCGATGACCGGACTCGGAAAACGTATTTATACAACTGAGTTTGTGAGTAGTCACAGTGCCCGAGGGCGAACCACTCAATTGTAATAATGCTGTAACCCTCAATTTGAGGGAAGGGTACGTGACAGACTCGGTAATAACAGTCTGATAGACGCTCGCACAGTGCCCGAGGAGGATGCTGATTCAGTTATATAAATGCTCCGAGGCCTTGGTGGAGCAACCCTCAATTCGAGGGGTAGGAGTACAGTCAAGTTAAATACAGTATACATTTTCGTATTCAGATATAGATCGGAAGCGTAGGATTGAGCCCAATCCAATCCGGGCCTTCCACAAAGTCTTTCTCATCGATCAGAAAATCCTGTGTTTCTCAAAGTCAGGACCAGGAACTACAAATGAAGCGGATAAAAAAGCAACATACGATTGGGGCTTCCACAAGTGATCCGCGCACAAGCGAAAGTCTCTCCTTCACACGATCGAGCGACACCCCGGGAACGACGTGCCCAACTTTGACTTTAGGCGTATATGACTGTACGTGGTAACTTATCAGGGCCAAGGAACCGGCAACGCCCAATACTTACACGATAGGCATTCCAGTTGTGCACGAGATTACTCGGCACTGGGCGGAAGAGCTCCGTAAACACCTCACGATTCACTCGTGCGGTAGTGTTCCACAGGTTCAACAGCCTATCGGACAATGGGTCTGCAACCCACGCATCCTCCTCGAGATCCGTCTCGTCGTCATTGGGAACTGGAGCCGGACGCATGAACGAAGTGACGTGTTCGCGGCGGGAGGATACGGTCATAGGAGGAATTAAGCCGACGTGCTCTACAAGAACACGCAGGCCATATGATGTTATGATGTAACCATGATTTGTACTGCAATGGACACGCACGGCGGAAGAGTTTGCGCCGTAGGGACGCTGCGAAGCGGGCTGCCGTGTACGGACGGCCATCCATCATACTCGGGATGCTATCTTCGTCCTCGACGACCAGCGCAATCTCTGAGTCACCACCACCCTGCGGTCAATATATGAATACAGGGTCAATGACAATCTGCACGTTCTACAAAGCATTGCGCACCTTCTGACTACGGTCATTCAGGTTAGCCGAACCCATCTGAAATACGACGAATGAGAGGATTGCTGCACGACAATTCCATGTGCGTGCTTACGATAACGCGACGATCGTCAACAATCATGAGCTTGCTATGGATATATGACAGCTCAGACACGTATCTGGAGAGGTGAGAATATATAAGCACAGGCGCAGGATCAGACGAACACGTACGAATTGAGCTCTTCTTCCTTACTTCCTAACCACTGCTCATCCACAAGCCTCGTCTCATCTTGTAGCGCGTGTTGCCCAACCGTATCAGCGACTGCGGAATATCTAGTCCCAACGAGTGCAGTCGCACTATATTCGAACCGCTCGATCATAGTAACTGCTTCGTTTACCGAGACGGGAAGTGGGTACTTTTCTGTCTTCATCTCTGTCTTTGCGCTGAGGACGATACCTTCGGACGTTGGTTCGGGTAGCTTGATCGTCGTCTCAGTCGGCATGTCCCGATCCGCCGAGTCGCCGACCCACTGACGCGCGAGTGCTGCCTGCGCCTGGCCGAATTTGACACCCGACTTTTCCTCCATCTGAGCAATGAGGGTATCTATGATGCGCACATGAGAAGTGTGATAAAATGAAAACGAGGGGTGCGCACCGATGGGAGCATTGATCCGATCGAATACACGTAGATGGTAGAACCGGATGTAGTCAGTGCTTGGGTTACAGTCCGTCAGATGCGCAACGTTGAACAAGACTAGGCACTCACGGTTCGAATCCCGCTTTACGAATCTCCTCATATATGCTACTTCCACCGATTGATAGTACGGTACTGAGCGGCCATGATAGTCTTGAGAGAAGTTTCGCTCTTCACATCACCTGCGAAACCTGGAAGCTCTGGAATAACTACAATGACCTGTAAGAAAGCCCTCTCCCGTTAGGCACGCTTTGAACAAGACTAGGGATGCTCACCTTGAATTTCCTCTGGGACTTCGCAGCGCTAAGGATGCGCTCGACAAGCGCAGCGGCAATCTGATTCTTCACAGGCCCTGACTCTTTCGTGCTCGATATACTCGAGGCACAAATCAGGCTACCTTTAATAAATTAGAAGATAGCCTAACTTACAAGAACTGGTTCTCTGCGAGATGCATTTAGGCTGGCATATACACAATTCGAGACTGGGGGCCACATACCGATGTAAATGAAGTGATTTGCTTCTCGAATCAACTGTATATCTGTCACCATCTATCAGCCCGCATTTTGATACAAGCCATTCTTCTCACAGGCATTCTGAATGCTGTGTTCTGTCAACACACCGTGGCTCCAATCGCTGACACTCCGAACGACCTGTACGCGACATGTCCCATAAGGCGGCCTTGAGTAAAATGTATAATCGGGATCATTTTCTCCACCTCTGTCCCTGCACAAGCTGTGGAAGCGCTGCTTGAAATGCCGACCAATGCGATGCCATTGTTCACGGTGTGGATGGCGCACAACTGCTTCGTTTGGGGCGGCTACGACATCGTGTGGGAGCGCAAGCCAGTCGTAGCGACTTGAGCGACGTAATCAGCAGTAGCGGTGAGTACGAAAAAGGATGGAAGACGAACTTGTCATCCTTATACTATTATGCAGGCGAAAATGTGAGTGCCAAAATTACTTCGTGGAGAATAGCACACCTTGCGATGCTTGACCTCGTTCCACCTTTCAACGAAGTGCTGGACAATGTCAAGGACGACGGGGCCATCGATCGTCATGTGTACCTAGTGCTACATGTGAAATAGGGCTAAATGAAAGAACCCTAACAAACTTACATCGTGCCATGGCATGCGAGGACTCTCCAAGACGGAAATAGTTTCATTTACATAGTTGCTGACCTCATGAAAGTCCGTGATGCGCGCATTGTTGTAATCTTGGCCTGGAAAGAGGGTGCGCGAGAAATCTGTCGGATGTGCGTCGGCAAGTGGGTGATTCTGGGTGTCCCAACGACCAAAACAAATATCAAGCCCCCAATACATGCGCGATGATTGTCGACAACAACGACTTTCTCGTGGTGAGACCAAAACTCGACATTATCTACGAGATCAATAAATCAACTAGACGGAAAAATAAGCGCTCACCTTTGGACCCGATATGGTCTGGATGCCGCATACATGCGATGTTGGGATGTAAGGCCTCGAGAGCTCTCTGAGAACCAGAGTACCATCAGGTGTCGGTGTGTGTAGCTCAGTAGTAGGGCGTCTTACCTTGGTGTGGGCAGAGCTCATGGTCATCGTTTGAGTAACCTTGAGCGTCTCAGAACTGACGAATTGTCGAGACGGTAGTGGCTCCGTACCTCCTTATAAACGACGACATATATTTTCACCCCTTGATCAGCTTTGCGCTTGAGAATTCTATCAAGGCGCCACTCTTGATGGTACGCGGGCGGACGGCGTAGATAGAGTTCAGGAGTTAACCACCAGTCCTTACGAGGGGGTCACATGGGAAGGAAAACACGAGAGATGATCTATACCAGTATAAAGATGCACTCCCTTGCGCCTTCAAGCATCTCAGACAGAGCATAGAAATAGTCATGGCCATCTATGTGCCTGAAGCATCCTGGTAAGAAGTAGCTGACTGCTATTGAAACATTACATACCACTTGACAGAATTATGGGGTCGTTGGTCCGCAAAGCTTTCAAATCGGTGATTCGCGTTGATTTGTGCTCGTATTTCATCGTGAACCTTCGCCTCAGGAGTGTCATGCCTTCCTACTCCCTGATGAGGGGTCGCTAGGATAACCACAGACCCTAACTCACTATTCGGATCCAAGACCCCTATGTTTAGGAACGAATCTGAATGTCAGAAAACTTAGCCAGGATGATAAGTCGAAGTACGGACCGAGGATTGTATCTTCGGTGCGCTGTATACCCTCCGGTAAGCGTTCAATGAGATGAGTGAGGAAAGACATGGTGGTGATGGGGATGGATGGGGAACGGTGCCTTGATACTAATAAAGGTGGCTTTTCCCGGCCCGCGAGCTGACATTCGTGCATCTAGAGTCTAGACCTGTGATACGGGACAACACGCTCTTGGACCAAATCTGATGTTCCGCTTGGTTGCTCCCGAGCATGGTGATTTCTGCTACTGGATGAAGAATGTAATGGAATGGCTATGGACTATAAATGAATACTGACATTAATTGCGAAAAGAGATATCATACAGTACGAAATCTGTGGTGAAGCGGATATAATTGGTCGTTTGATGCGTGTTCTGTGATAACGACATGATAAGATTTCATTATTAATAAATAGTACATTTGCGATGGGTGCATTAAAACTCCGATACGGCATCGCTCGGCAAGGGGTGGTTGTGATGTCCTCACAAGCTATCCTCCCGCCGCCGTCCCAATTAGCTTCAGTTTAAGTGGGTTTCCCAGTGACCACTCGAGTTGACCATCCAATCATGCACCCACTGAGACCTATCCTAACCAAGCGCCTATGCCTTACTGGACTAACCGGAAGCTACTTCTTCCGAGGTACCACAACTTGCGCGCTATTATGCGTTAGCATCACGTACTTCGATAAATCTCAGCACTGGCGCCTCATCTGTAACTCTGGCGGACTGACCTTGATCTCTCCAAGGTTCACACTATGCTGAGAAAGCTCCAGTCCTCGTTCTCTTCGTGTCGAGGTCGTTGGTAACCTATCGTGGCCTTCGCAAGAGTTGTCGCTGATCATAGCAGGTTCAGGGCTTACGAACAGTCCAGTCGCTCAGAGGCAAGACGGAGGTGCTTTTCATTTGCTAGTCCGATTACCCGGGTCTCAGCTATCTCTGGCGTGCTGTCGTAGGTCCCACGGATTCATCCAGCGCTTGGATCCTGTCTGCCCAAATGTATCCTAGTAGTGGCACTTTTATCAAGTGGCCGGTTCTTCCCTCCAAATTTGACATACATAGACCGCACGGCTGACTGTAAAAAAGTTTGCCAGAGCCTAGTTTTGGCTTGTTTCAAACGCGGTTACGTCCCTCCGGTAACAGGGTTGATATGAATTTAATCGATCGTTCCACAATGTGTCTGGACAACTACTTCAGCTGTAGCCGCTATCGTGGGTCGCATTGGAACCACTTCTGGCTGGCTATCAAATATTTTTTCTGAGTCCAGCTTGCAGACTCTTCGTGGTTCTAGGCTATGTCTCAGTAAGTATCCTGCCTTTTCCAGAAATTAATGGTAAACTTGACTGAATCGGCGTCCAATGCAAGCAGTCCCGGGATCCCGTCTTATCACTACATAGGTCATCCAGTATAATCACTATAGCAGCTGAACCGGGCACCGCCTGCCAATGCCATGATGAAGATGAAGCAACTACTACTACTACAGTTCAAGAGTGGCGCTGGCATGGCACTCGTGCACTTTAAAAGGACCACCCCTAGCGTTTTTCTAAATCATCTTTCTCAATCTTTTGAAACACCTCTCGGTCAAAGAGAAAACCTTCTCCATCTCATTTACTTCGACTTGGTCTTCACAAATGAGTAGTCAGCAACCTGGTCAACGACTGCTCTGGGTGGATGGCTACATTTCCCACATGTTCGACCCTCAGTTCGCCGAACGGTATCATACCTCCTTGTTAAGGAGGGAATCACGGGACATAAATTGGCACACAGAAGAAGCAGGGTCTTTGTCGTTCTTCCTCGCCGCCGCTCCAATCACAAATGGTCCAGGACACTGGATTATAGACTATGTAGCCAAGGATACGGGTCCAGTCATACCACAACAAATTTGGGCTCCCGAAACAGGTCGGATGCACGACGCTACGTGGAACATGAACAACTGCACCCCCCATCTTTTTGGTCCATAGGAATCGATAGACCTTGGTTTTCCCTTGACCGACGTTGCTGCGGGTAACTGCATGTCTCTTCGTGGTGCAGACCAAACGGCCCTGTTGGCCAGGTGTCCATGCACAGATTCGTATCAATGTGAGTTGAATGTTGACCTATATGCTCAGGGTTCTGAATCTTCCTTTCTAAGTGGCGTGGCTATGCTCCATGGGACGACCAAATCATGATTCGAAGGCAAACTCCAGGACAAGAAACCGTCTCCCTTGAGACATTCGCAAGTATGTCGCAGGTAAAGTGATGAAGTTCATGGAGGTAATTTGGTTTCAGTTCCCAAAAACTTTCGTTGATTAATTAAGGGACAATCGCTAGCTGGTCAAATCTCACCTTACAATAGCCACGAACAACGCTGGTTTATCGGGACAATGGGATCACCCCTCGCGATATCACATTGATCGGGGTAGTCCAGGTCTCTCAAGGCAGTTGGATGCCAATCGTACAATTGGATGATGGATTCAGTCGCTTTGTGATATTCTAAGGATTGACGTGTTCATAGAGTATAACAGTCTCGTCTATTAATAACCCGTGCGTCAGATTATGATATTATACATTTAATACAGCTACCACTAGTGATACGCCGGTACCGTAGAATTTACCACTATGTCATGGTCATTCAAGCGTGAGGTGCTCAAGTGGTTGGTTGTTAAGGTTATCGTGACCCAATGTGGTGCCAGCGCTGTGCCCCTGTCCTATGGCATCAATAATCGCAGTGGTGGCGGCACTTCAAGTTGACGGGAGACCTTCCGATTCGATATGTCTATCAACGGGGGCTTGGAAGCGAAGACTCGAGTTTTTCCTGAGGGTACCATGACGTTTGCGTTTTGCTGACCTTCCGAGCGGAATGAGGACATTCTCACGCTCGGAGTTCAGCTCGACCAAACATAAATAAATATAACGGGACGCGGCCCTGACTCGGGACGTAATGTCCTCGGAGAGGGGACTCGGCTGAACATTCACTTCTCCCTTTCGCGGCGACCGCGGGTGATGCGGACGCGGAGCGGTTACGCAATGTTGATATTGGTAGATGAAGCAGGACCTTGCAATTCCGTTTACAGTGGTACGTAGCTCCCGTGCAACACGCTACTCTGACGTCATGTCACATATATATGTAAAGTTCGCCCGATTCGTGTTGGCTCAATCGATACTGCGCTCAGAATTGCCTTCAAGTTGGGACTCGCCACCAGATTGCCAGACGAATAAGGTTGGGTAATACAAGATTCACCATCACGTGCGATCACCAATCAGTGCTATACTGTTCAACGTGTCCTGTCCGCGAAATGGTCCAAAGTTCCTTGAAGTGGGGCTCGCTATGTGCCGATGCCGCGGGGGCGTGCGTACAGTGTTGCAGGATATCCCTTTTCCTTCTGCGAAACTGTGGCGTCGATGCCACCTTATAAAAGGCCTCACCTTGACCTTGTCCGATAAGAAGTCACTGCTCTGTTTTGGCATTGGTCTGTCAAATCTATTAGTTGTAGCATCATGCGCATTAACTGCTCCAAGGCAAGCCTTTCCCGAAACACACGCGTCTATTGTGCGTCCCCTTTTCACCATTCATCCCGCATTTTATTGCCGGCCGTCCTGGGTTTGGAGGATACCACCCAGCAGTGTATGATGACAATACGACTTCCGATGCTTTCCCCTTCAGCCTCAGTTTTATCTATTCCTGTCTTCTTATGTTGACAGGAAACCATTTTCCAGGGTTAGCCTTCATCGCGTACTGGGGCATTGTCTTGTTTGGTTATGACACGTGAGTTGTGGTTCCGCAATGCAATATCCTGAGATCGACCGTTCTTCAACCAGTGGCGTTGCTGGTGGCGTTGTTCAGTCGAAATATTTCCAGATAAAATTCGGCATTCGTCCTGTTGAAGGCTCTCCGGACCAGAGTCGCATTGATGACGTATCTGCGAATGTCGTATCTGTGCTACAAGGTGGTGCATTCTTCGGCGCTCTCGGCAGTGCGCCCATATCAGGTGGGTCTCGCTTCTTTCTTTTGTTGTCTAAGTTTTATTCGAGTTGTTGTTGTAATGAGCATGACCCCTGAGCCTTGCCGATATCTTTCTCCGTATGCTTGACAGCTTCCCGAGGAAGACGAGCCCACTTCTTTTCTGCAACAACGTCTCGAGCTAGCCTGATTCCTGAATTTTATATAGCCTTGATAGGAAGGCGCAAGACCCTCCTTGGATATACGTTGATCTTCATCGTTGGTGCGGTAGGCAGCTCCACCAACACCTATTTGCATGCACCGACGTGCGCCATCGCAGGTATTGCAGACTATGGCCGGTGGAAAAGGCAACCGCGGGCTTGGATACATCTATGGTGGTCGCGTCGTATCTGGCCTTGGGATCGGCGGAATAAGCGCCGTAGCGCCAGCTTACGTGTCCGAATGCTCGCCAAAGGAAGTGCGTGGTCGTATCACCGGCATGTTCCAAATCATCGACCTCTTACCACCACCATCCCTAGTCAGAACCCGCCTGGTATCTCGCGACCTGACTCTGCTTTTTCAACGCTCCAACACTCGACTCTGTTATCCTCGTCTGTACTCGTTTTTGTCAACGTCCCCTCTTCCTTCCTCCTCCTCCAATGGACCCCGTTGTCCCACCTCCTTCCTCTGGGGAACCCCCGCTCTTCCTATTCCTTACAACCCCTCACACCCTTCCCTACCCGTCCCTGTCCCCCCGGCCTCGGGGACGTGCATCTCGTCACCGGAGCTACCTCTCTCCCCACCTTCACCATCGACCTCCTCCCTACCCCTCCTTCCTCTTTTTTCGACGTGACCGTCAATGGCAGCGTTACCCGAGCGGCCCTCGACCGTCTCGGAGAGTTTTTCAGCCATGGCTTCACTACCCCTTCCTCCTCTCCCGACTCCGCTGTCCCTAGGACCTTTGGTTTCGTGTGGCAGCCAACATTGTCCTCCAGATCCACGGCGGCATGCGCCGCTCGTGCATGACTTTCGACCCCGAACTTCCTAATGAAACTCACCCTCTCCCTCACCCCTCTACCGACTTAGAAGCCTCTGTTGCCGCTACCGCTGCCGGAGTCCGCGCGATCGATTCTTTCTTCTCCTCCTTCACCACTGACCCCGCCCACTGGTCGCTGTGCATGCGTTGCCTTGAAAACTGCAACACGGCCTCGATGGAACAACCTTCCAAGCCGCCCTCATGTCCTGCGGCCACGACTTTCAAATAGCACACACTTCTGTTTTCAACGCCTCACCGGGACCTTTCCCAGCTGGCCGATCGCTGGATCGCCGATCAACTCACGGAAATTAAAGCTGCATTGATTGGGCATGTCCTCGGACTCCCTTCCGACACCTCCCACCCTGAACTCAATTCTTGGGTCAAAGACATGGCCCAACACATCTCCGATCATGTGATCCCCTCTCTAGCGGAGGAGGAGCGCCGCACCACTGTTGCCGCGTTGACCCGCGAGTCCCTAGATGATGCACGGGCCCAAGTGGCTGCCCTCCACAAAGATGAATTTGCCCGTCTACAGACACAGGCTTCTCGAGAACTCTCTGAAGAATATGAGGCCTACCGTGCCTCTCTCCGCCAGCAGATGGATGCCGACTTTCTCGCATACAAACAACAACTCCGCATCGAGGCCCAGGAGGCCAAGAAGCGGCCCGCATTGCTGCAGTCCAGGCGCTGCCTC
>WTXI01000620.1:0-11023 GCA_022376515.1 Lactifluus volemus | reverse complement strand
CCTCACCCCCGCTACGTCTACAATGTGGATGGAACCCAGAACCAGGCTGGGACACTTACGGAGTATTGCGTTCTTCGCTGTGTCGTGGGGGACAAAGACACTCTCCAGCGGTTCTATGTCACCAATCTTGGCAAAGATCGTGTCCTCTTGGGGCACCCCTGGCTCTCAGAGTTCAATCCTCGCATCGATTGGACCAAGGGAGAAGTGCAGAACGGAGGAGTACGGATCAAAACCAAGTGGAGGAAGTTCCAGCGCCCTCGTCAGATATACAAGGACAGGGAGAAGGAACCAGCACGCATTGACCGCACCAATGTGGCCCAGGAATGGGCCATAAAGGCGCACCAAGAGCATGTAGCCAGTGGGGAAAAGCACGAGGTGCTACCACCCCAATACCGAGACTATGCGGACGTCTTTGACGAAGAAAAATCCCATCGTTTCCCACCTTCACGACCAGAGGATCACGCCATTGTCTTGAAGGAGGACGCCCCAGCTTCCATCAATTGTAAAATCTATGCCCTCACGAGGGAGGAGAAGGAAGCGACCCAGAAGTTCTTGAAAGAGAATGAGCAGTGGGGATTCATCGAAAAGTCCAACTCTCCTTGGTCGACCCCTTGGTTCTTTATAAAGAAAAGAGATGGGAGTCTCCGACCCATCCAGGACTATAGGGAAGTGAACAGTTGGACGATTCGAGATGTGTACCCCATCCCTCGCATTGAGCAAATTCTGGAAGCGCTGCACGGACGCACCTCTTCACGGCACTGGACATTCGTTGGGGCTATCATAACATCCAGATTCGCCCTGAGGATCGATGGAAGGCTGCGTTTAAGACTCCCTTTGGCCTGTACCAACCAAAGGTGATGCTCTTCGGCCTCCAGAACTCTCCAGCCACCTTTCAGTGTTGCATGGATCGGGTCTTTGCTAAGATCATGAACCGCTACCCAGGGAAGGTGTTTGTGTACATGGACGATGTCTTGGTGGCCACAGGAGGAGACGTGGAGGAACACAGAAGGATAGTCCGAGAAATCCTCGAGATGTTCCGCCAAGAATCCTTCTTCCTCAAACTGTCGAAGTGCAAGTTTGAGCAGACCAGCATTGACTACCTTGGCATCCGTGTGGAACACGGGACCATCCGCATCGATCCCACGAAGAGGAAAGGACTATCTTAATGGCCTCGAACCTTGTCTTCAGTGAAGGAGGTCCGGAGCACGCTTGGTGTGTTGGGGTATCAAGACCATTCATTCCCCACTTTGCACACCTCGCGGCGCCACTCACTGCCTTACTGAAGAAGGGACGACCATTCAAGTGGACGGATGAGTGCACCAAAGCCTTGGATGCACTCCTCCAGATCATAGAGTCCGACCCTGTCCTCCAGAGACCTGACTATGACCGCCCCTTCGAGATGGAGGTGGACGCGTCCCAGTATGCCACTGGGGCCATCCTCTACCAACGAAATGACAAACAGAGGCTCTGTCCAGTGGGCTACCACTCCCAGACGTTGAACAAGCTGAGAGAGGGTATGACGTCCATGATAGAGAGCTCTTGGCGGTGATTCGGGGTTTGCGACGATGGAGACACCTGTTTCTCTCCTCTCCCTTCACTGCCATTGTGCACACCGATCATAATAATCTTCGATATTATCGGCAACCCCAAAGAATCAACCGACGCGTAGCAAGGTACCTCAGTGACCTTGCGGACTACAATTACAAACTGGTGCACCGCCCAGGCAAGCTGAACAAGGCTGACGCATTGTCCAGACCCCCAGGGGTGGACGAAGGGAAACATGACAACGAAAACACCCTTGTCCTGCCTGACAAACTCTTCGCGCGGGCAGCGGAGGTCAGCAGTCTCGAACAACAGGTTTGGGATTGGCAAGCACGCACACCGAGCTATTTCGCAGAGCTGCATCGCTCCTACCCACTGGACTCAGTAAATCACCACTGGGTGCATCAAGGAAGACCTGTGGTCGCGGACCAGGAGGATCTGAAGCGACAGATCTTACATGAGTACCATGACCATGCCTTGGCTGGGCACCCAGGCATCGCCACGACGCTTCAGAAGGTGTCTGAGGACTACTGGTGGCCGACGATGCGGCAGTTCGTCCAGAACTACGTCAAAGGATGTGCAACTTGCCAAATGACGAAACCCAACACTGTGAAACCTAAACCACCATTGATGCCGATCACTGTTGAACCGAAGGCAATCCCTTTCCAGACCATTTCCCTTGACCTCATCACCGATCTCCCAGTCTCAAAGGGATATGACTCGATCCTCACCGTAGTAGACCACGATTGCTCGAAGGCAGCCTTCTTCTTGCCCTGTCAGAAGACAATTGACGCAGAAGAAGTGGCCCGGCTCTACATGGAACACATCTTCCCTCTCTTTGGCTGCCCCCACCACGTCATCTCGGACAGAGATCCCCGTTTTACTGCACACTTCACCCGTCAGATGTGTGAACTGCTAGGAATCACACAGAACATCAGCTCTGCTTATCATCCGCAGACTGATGGACAATCAGAACGCGCTAATCAGTGGGTGGAGCAGTATTTGCGGATCTATGGAAGCAGCCAACAAGACGACTGGGCAAACCTTCTTCCTCTTGCCCAATTTGTTCACAACTCCTGGCCAAATGCGAGCACAGGGAAGGCTCCCTGTGAGCTCTTGTGGGGCGCAAACCCAATCATCCACCCCTCCGGAAAAAGCACAAATATCCCAGCGTTACATCGAAGACAGATGTGGCTTAAGGAGGCTAGGGAGCGCGCCCAGGATGCTATCAGAAAAGCGCAGGAACTGTGGCTAAAAAGGCGCCAGAGAAAGAAGGGTCAAAGGCACTTCTACCCATTCGAAAAAGGACAACAAGTATTGTTGGAAGGAACAAACCTAAAGACAATCTATCCGTCTGCAAAGTTGGGACCCAAAAGATATGGTCCATTCCCCATCATCGACGTCATTTCCCCGGTGGTGTACCGCCTCCAGCTTCCCCCACACTGGCGCATTCACAATGTCTTCCACGCGTCCTTGTTAACACCTTACAAGGAGACGGAGGAACATGGGCGCAACTTCACAGAACCGCCACCTGATCTGATGGAAGGCGAACCAGAATATGAGGTGGAACAGATCATTGATGCGCGCAAGAAAGGGAAAGCAGAAAAGCTTGAGTATCTCCTTCGTTGGAAGGGATATTCACCCGCTCATGATAGTTGGGAACCCGCTGGCAATGTGAAGGCTCCGGAGCTCATTAAGGAGTTCTATCAGCGCAACCCCAATGCGATAGGGGGAGGAAGGATAAAAGCGAAGAGGAAGAGACGAATCCGCACCATCATCACCCCCACTACCTCCTCCTCCATAAGTAATGCCTTACAACTTGCGTTCCAGTACCCCAACTCGGAGGATGACTACCTCCAACTCCTCGACTCGTCGTTCAACTCCCTCGCGGTCTGTGAGGGGGGAGACTGGTCCCTCTCAGAGGCGTCCCTTGCCGAGGACACCCCAGCAGAACCAGCCCAGATCAGCGCCTCCACCATACAGGAGGACCACCCGCTCGCCTCGCCAAGAGCCTCGCCGCAGTCCCTCGTACCATCCGAGGACCCCATCTCCTCTCCCAGGCCCGACGCCGCCTCCCCAACTCTCGCCTATCCAGGAAGCCCTGGAGACGCTAGCAGCGGACATGAGGTTCCAGCCAGAAGTCATGTCGCTGGAGACCCCCACGCGCTGCGATCCGAATCCCCTCACGATCCCTGGAAGGTCTTCAGCTGGGCCCAACCTTCTGCAGGTGACGGTGCTCATCAACTCCAGGGGATACGTGCAGCAGATGGGGACGGCCTACGTCCACTCGTCGTCGCGTCTTCGTCGCATGGGGGGCCGTCTGGTGGTGATTCCGGAGTCAGCCCTCTGAGAATCACTGGCAAGCGCAAGAGGAAGGGGAAGAAGTCATATTATTGTGGCAAGTGCAACAAGGACGGGGTGGACCACAAGTATGAGAACTGTCCTTTGTGGAGGGAGTGCCTCTATTGCCAGAAGAGAGGGCACTACTCCCATGACTGTCACCACCCCCATACGCGTTGCACTGTTTATAGGTGCCGGGTCTTCCCTGACCACCAGTACTATGGGAGGAACTGTCCTGTCAAGGCCACGGAGTTGCGGCCCGTTACTCATCTTTGGGATGAGTATGACGCAGATGACGTCGACGCAGGTGAGGCGCTTTGGGATGACATTGACTGGGAGTCCATGGACAGGGGTAACTGAGGCGCATGGTGGTACATGCGCCTAGGAGAGAGGGTACTGTTACGGTTATGCGGGCCGCCCGGCCCATTTCTTACTGTTTTCCGTCTGATTTTCGACTTGTGTTGTGACCTAGGATCCCTTTCCTTGGCCAGCCCCTTCTGTTCGACTTCTAGGGGCTGTGCGTCGCCGTTTTGGACGTGTATTTGACTCAGGGATCATGACTCAAATCTTGAGTCAGCGTTCTTGACTCAGATCTTGAGTCAGACGCACTGAGTCAGTTCTTGAGTCATCAGAACTGACTCAGGTCCTTAGTCAATAGTCTTGACTTCGCTACTGTACTGTGACCTTTGTAAGATAGTTGGCTGGCCCCCTGTACGCATAAATAGGGCCCTGTAGACGAGCTAAAGCCCCAGCTTCAGCTTCGTCTAGAATCGCAGTTCATTGTCTCCTGCTCACACTCGCATCGCATCTTCCTCCTCTCTTCTTGTGAATCCCCTCTTCGTACCTTGATCTAGGTACTTCGCGCCACGATCAGACATCTGTGAACTTGTTCCATTTCCGTGTAACAAGTCCCCAGACGCCTGAACCCTAATACGAACGCGCTGTGAGAAGTAGTCCCCACTTCTCACCCCGCGTCCGCCCTCGAACCTTAGTTCAACCTCACACGAGTGTCCTTGGAAGGCGAGAACCCCTTGCGTTCCAATCACACTCGCGCCCGTGTTGCGGTTGAACCCACACATTGTCATTAACCCGTCTGCCACCGTCTATCCCTTTTGGGAACGGTAACTCCGACCATCGCGTGCGCCGGCCCGTATTAACCGCCTCACGCGATACGAACACCGAGAGTCCGCACAGTCAAGTCTACTCCTCTAGGACCTTGTCTGCGCGTGCTAGAATCGACTATTTGGTGTTGCTAGTCTTGTCCGACTCGCCACAGCGAATAGCCAACCAGAACGACGCTCACTTCGAGCCACGGTCCCTGCGAACCGTGACATAGAGGATTATGATTAGCTGTCCCCCCGCATCTTGGCGATGATAGATCCCCGCATCCGAGTGCGTGCGCGTAAAGCCGAGCCCTATGAGAACTCCATGGAATTGTGAATTCCATGCATGCGAGGCTTGCTTGAGTCCGTACAATGCCTTTTTGAGGAGGCAAACCTTATCTGATTGGGCCTGATCAATGAAACCTTCCGGCTGCTCCATGTAAATCTCCTCATCCAGTAAGCCGTTCAGGAACGCCGATTTGACATCCATTTGGTGGATCTCCCAATCCTCTAGCGCGGCCAATGCTAGCAGCAGTCTCAAAGACTCGAAACGTGCTACTGGAGAGAAGGTTTCATCATAGTCAATTCCCTGTATTTGAGTGAACCCCTTGGCCACCAGCCGAGCACGAAAGTGTCCATCTGCTTTGTGCTTGAAGACCCATTTAGATTTAACGGTCTTCCGGCCTGGCGGTAAAGGCACGAGAACCCAAGTGCCATTCTTGGCTAGCGCGTCAATTTCATATGCGCAGGCACGTTGCCACTCCTCGGCTCGGTCCGACGCCATTGCTTCCCGATAAGATAAGGGGTCGCGTACCTCGGCAGCACTAAGTAGAACCGTGTGAGATAACTGAGTGGGCCTCCTGGCGCGCGAGCTAGCTGTCACGGTTCGCAGGGACCGTGGCTCGAAGTGAGCGTCGTTCTGGTTGGCTATTTGCTGTGGCGAGTCAGACAAGACTAGCAACACCAAATAGTCGATTCTAGCACGCGCAGACAAGGTCCTCGGAGGAGTAGACTTGACTGTGCGAACTCTCGGTGTTCGTATCGCGTGAGGCGGTTAATACGGGCCGGCGCACGCGATGGTCGGAGTTACCGTTCCTAAAGAGGATAGACGGTGGCAGATAGGTAGATGACGATGTGTAGGTTCAACCGCAACACGGGCGCGAGTGTAATTGGAGCGCAAGGGATGCTCGCCTTCCAAGGACACTCGTGGGAGGTTGAACTAAGGTTCGAGGGCGGACGCGGTGTGAGAAGTGGGAACTACTTCTCTCAGCGCGTTCGTATTAGGGTTCAGGCGTCTGGGAGCTAGTTCCAGAGGAAATGGAACAAGTTCACAGATGTCTGATCGTGGCGCGAAGTACCTAGATCAAGGTACGAAGAGGGGATGAACAAGTAGAGGAAGAAGATGCGATGCGAGTGTGAGCAGGAGACAATGAACTGCGATTCTAGACGAAGCTGAAGCTGGGGCTTTAGCTTGTCTACAGGGCCCTATTTATGCGTACAGAGGGCCAGCCAACTATCCTACAAAGGTCACAGTACAGTAGCGAAGTCAAGACTATTGACTAAGGACCTGAGTCAGTTCTGATGACTCAAGAACTGACTCAGTGCGTCTGACTCAAGATCTGAGTCAAGAACGCTGACTCAAGATTTGAGTCATGATTCCTGAGTCAAATACACGTCCAAAACGGCGATGCACAGCCCCTAGAAGCGGCACAGAAGGGGCTGGCCAAGGAAAGGGATCCTAGGTCACAACACAAGTCGAAAATCAGATGAAAAACAGTAAGACATGGGCCGGACGGCCCGCATAACCGTAACACTAGCAGTTGCAGTAAGATACTGCGGATTCTGCTTCGGGTTAGCATGCAGACGCCTGGGAGAAGGCGGATGCTCCGGGACAACGCCCAAAGGCCCCGGAACAGGTGGGGCCGGAGGCGGTCTGCGCAGAGGCAAGAGCGGGCGAGGTAAAGGCGGGCGAGGCGGCGCAACATCCGGAGTGAGCTGCAGTGCCGGAGGGCAGGATGGCGGGGTCGCATACACGGAGGTGTTAGCGGGTGTTGGTGGAGGCGTGGGGCCTCCGGGTTCACTCGAGGGAAAATGAAGAGTCACAGGCCAATCTATTGCGAGGGGCTGCACCGGAGGAGCGGACAGCTCAACGCTCTCCTTAGCAGGGAACTCGCGCTCATCAAACGTCACATCGCGGGACAGCATGACCGAGCGTTTGCTCCTATTCCATAAACAGTATCCCTTAGATCCGGGCTCATATCCGACAAAGATCGTCGGGATCGCCTGAGGATCTAGCTTCTTCCGGAGTTCCTCCGGGACGTGCGCGTAAGCGCGACATCCGAAGATCCGGAAGTATGAGACATCCGGAACGTGCCCACCGTTCCAGAGTTCGTGCGGAGTGCGCCAACCAAGAACACGTGTAGGAGTTCTATTGTATGTGTGAACTGCAGCATCTACTGCAAGCTCCCAGAACCCGAGAGATAAGCCGGCGCTGTGGAACATCGCGTGCACCTTATCTAAGATCATGCGATTCCATCGCTCGGCTACACCGTTCTGTTGAGGCGAGTAAGGCATTGTAGTGCGATGCTCGATGCCATGCTCCGATAAGATAAGCTGCATCGGGCCACCCATGTATTCCCCTCCGCGATCGCTGTGTATTGCCAGGATCTTATCTGATGTTTGCTTTTCTGCGCGCACCAGGAAGTCCTTGAAGGCATCTACGATCTGATCTTTACTTTTGAGGAAATACACTACGGCATGTCGGGAATAATCATCGATAAATGATCCCATGTACAGCGCGCCTTGAATTGATTGCTTTTGCATCGGACCGGCTAGATCACTATGGATCAGCTGCATTCTAGCAGTTGATCGCTTAGGCAAAGCCGTAAAGGGTAAGCGAGATTGCTTCCCGAGCGCACATCCAGGGCAGGGAGATTGATCCCGATCTTGATCGATCGGTGCGGTTAGCGTGATCCCTTTGACTGATTCACTATATCGCATAAGCACGTTATACGACATATGCCCCATCCTTTGATGCCAGATGTCGATTGATTGGGCTGCACTCCCATGCACATTGATCGCTGGGTTGGAAGTATCAAAGTAGAATAGATTATCTTCCATGTAACCCCGTGCGATCTTCCGATCTTTAACGTAGATCTCAAATCCTGCATTATCAAATGTGATCTTGCCACCTTTCTGCATCAGCGCACCGACCGAGAAGAATCGCGCGCGAGCGTCAGGGATGTGCATCACATCATGCAGGGTCAATTGAATGTTTTTGTTCCCTCTGAGGGGTGTGACAACAATATCTCCGGTTCCGATCTGATCGATTTCGGCGTGCCCACCAAGACTGACTTGTCCCCAGGCCGGCTTCCACAAAGTGAAGTCGGATCGATAAGGGCTGATATGATGTGTGGCACCGGAATCAACCATCCATCGCGATCTCACGGCAGCGTAAAGGGAAACGCGCATATCATTACTGTCATCGGAGATCTCGGTGATCGTAGCAGTAGGTACTATGTGCGCGTTGACCGCCTTGCTTCCGCTAGACGTCTGCGCCGCGCTCCCCTGCTCCTTATCCTTTTTATCTTTGGCAGCCAGATCCTTCTTCTTCTTCTTACACTCGTTACTTTTGTGCCCCTTTTTATTACAGTAGAAACATGTAATATTAGTTTTGTCATTGCGCTTGACAGGGGCGATCTTATTGAGTGAAGCAGAAGCTCCGGTCCGTCAACCTTCCTCATTTAGAATGCGTTCCTGGATCGTGGTCGGGGAAAGATCCTTGGGCGCTCCGGTGGCCAAAATGGTCGACGCGACTGCTGAATAAGACTCGGGAAGTGCCTTGATCAAGATAAAACAAAATTGGAGATCGGAGATATTCATATTGTTGTTACGTAGGGTGATGCACGCGTCATTAAGCTTCTGCAATTGAGGCATCATCGGTTTTGATTCCTCGAGGGATGTCCCGGTCAGGGCAACCCAACTATTGAACGCAGACATAGATCCAACGCCTCCGTAGATCCGTTGAAGTTCCACCCACTTAGCTTAAGCAGTTCCAAACTTTATATCATCAGAGACTGAGTTCCAGACGTCCTTTTGACAATACATCTCAAAGACGCCCGTTATCATCCCATCAGTTTCCGTCCAGGCTGGAGTGGGGGTAGATTGATCTACGGTCACATGATCTTTAAGTCTGTTAAGCCGCAGGAGTGCTTGCATGCGCGATGACCAGACAGCCCAGTTAGATCCGTTGAGGATCTCGATCCCGGCTGCAGGAGGGAATGTGATTGCAGGCATAATTTGCTATTGATAAGATAAAGCGATGATTTTTTGATAACCTGGGAATGAGGAGCAGTCAGACCCAGAGATTGAAGATCTGATTGGATCCCTGACGTATCCAGCTGTGCACCCTGAATCTTATCAGATCCAGTCTCTTGGACTTTGTGCGCGGTGTGATCTAGTAATCTATCCTATCTTAGCGTACCGCAGTTGTGACGAGCCCAAGCGCTCAGGGGAGTGATTACCCCCACCTTGTTCTAGACCCAAGAACCATGCTCTGCAAGGAAGTCATCGGCCAACCGTTCAGTAGGCAAATAGTCCCCAGGGCCTCCCACCTGGTTTCCTAACATGGCAGTAGGGCCACATCCGGCTCGTCCATGCCGCGCCTGACCGGCTAACGTGCGTCCATTTCCCCGGGCTAAATTAATTAAGTAACCGCGCAAACCGGGCCAAGAGAAAACTCGCGCGTGCTTCAGCGTCGCCGCGCTCTCGCACAACGCTCGCGGGAAATCCCGAAAAGGGATCCAGCCTACACCGATCCCCCGGCTCCAAGGACCGGGAGAAGTGGGATTACCAAGCGAAGTAAACAGAAGCTCGCCTTAGGGAGAACCGTAAGCGCGTAGAGTAGTGCAAGTGCGAGACTGTTGTAATTTGATCTTCTTTGGAATTCACAGGGGTGCAGGGCCCATAACCTGTCGTTACAATAGCTTAGATAATCCTGTGAGATTAGATAGCGTTCAGTCGTAGGCAAGAAGACTGTATTCATAGATCATAAGTACCTGTGAGATTAGATAGCGCTAAGACACAGGTAAGCCAAATATGGTAGGAAATGACATAAGCTATACTCACTTCAGTCGTAGGCAAGAAGACTGAAGTGAACACGTCGAAAACTACGTTCTTTTATACTGTCCAGAGCAGATGTAAATGTCCAGAATAATAGCATTCTTTATTCTACCCATAATCGTGTATCTAAGTGTCCAGGGAGCTAGTCCCGTACATAAATTGTCATTAATCATATTTACTCCGTTCCGCGGTTTCCGGTCCGCTAGATCCGCAGGATCCGGGTCGCATCTCAACATCGAGGGGCTTCCATTCATAATACAGTGACTCATACAAATAGTCGAAGTTGAATCGGATGACAAGAGGAAATGGTGGCCAAACATCCAACAACTTCCTCACAGGTGATTCCTGCGTGCAAAGGAGCTCCAGATTGAGACGGATTGGTGATTCAAAAATGATGTATCGCCATCTTCGGCATACGTGCACTAGCTTCTCCCAATTCGACGGACGATCACGGATGAAGTATTTGTTGATAACAACTTGATAAAAATCAAATATGTCTAGGAGGACATTGTCTGGGAGAGATCCGATTGTTACTCGTTGGAACCCCCGACCTAACATACAACACAACTCAGTAATCAATACCAGTGGATTTTCCTGATGAATCTTACTTGATTCTCGCTGAATCAGTAATTTTTTCCGCTGATGTGCAACAATACTTTTTCTGTTTGAGCCCATGGAAAGGCAATCCATTTGCATCAAAGAGACTGAGGTTGACTAGAATGCGACTAGTGGCCAAAACCCCAACCGTTGGGTTCTCCTGTCCAAGCGTCCTAGCCCCTGGCCAGTTTCCTCGGCCCGAGAGGTGCGAGAAAGGTCACGCGCACGCGTAATCGATTGAATGGGATATGTGGTCCACCAGAATCAGTTAGCCGTCATCGCGTCATCCTTAGAGCAGAGCGTCTCGGTTTTTGTGATCC